>JAVDBV010070044.1:0-11932 GCA_032619315.1 Piper longum
AAAAAAAAGGTTGGCGTGCTACATCACAACCATCTTGACTGTGCTGCAATTTTTTATCAGTGGCTGCAAATTCCCACCCCTCCCCCTCCTCCGCCCCCCGGCAACCCTCCAACCCATTTTCTTGTGCGGATCCACTCCTCCCCCTTCTATTTTGCCGTGCCACATGCAAGCGGCAGCCTTGGGTCACCCGTAGTCCCTGTGCATTTACCGACGAGGCATGGGAGGCGGAGGCTAGGGATGGTCGAGGCCAGCCATGACGTGGATTGCTGGCGGCAGGCACAATAACTCCTATTGAAGCGAGAAAAGGTAGTGGCTTTCTCGTCCCTAAGTAGCACTTCAAATTAGATGGAGGTTGACGACGACAAGAGAGGGTCGACGACAAGATGATGACATCAAGGTGACCGGTTATGCCGAGGCTGACAACGCTCCACAAAACATAGCAGGGAGGGACGGTGAACAGGGTAAGGGAAAGAGAAGGAAGTGAAAGTCGATGGCGGCGGCGAGTTCGCCAGTGGTGGTAGCGTAACAAAAACACAGTTATTGGTTGGTTGGGGAGAAAAAAATGTTGGTGAAGAAAAATGAAATGATCATAATTTTGTAATAAAAACTTTGACTCACTCACGACTCGAGTTAATATTATAAAATATATCTCAAAAAATATGAAAAAATAGAATAAAATATCATAAATATAATAATTCATTAGAATTGGATTATTTTATTTGATGGTATTTTCTTGTATTTTTTAATATTTTGTGGGATCTATTTTGTAATATTAACTCGAGTCAGAACTGAGTCAAATTTTTATTATGAAACAATTATATATATATTTTTAAAAATTTATTTATTTAACTCGAATCAGGAGCGAGTCAAATTTTTATTACGAAATCCACCCCACCCCCCCACCCCCCCACAATTTGTTTAGGCCCGCCACCCTACTGATGACCTTGCTACTAGACGCTCACTGCCAATCAGTGATACCACCGCCTTACCGCTGCCTCCCTTCCTTTCTACTCTCCCTACCCTGGTGATCCATGGCCTTCCAATTTTCCTCCCGGGTGGCCAACCCTACGACGATGACCTCTGGCAACGCTTCTTTCTCGAATCAAGTTTGGACAGCAAAACAGGGGGTGGGACCAAGGCGTCACGACACAGGGAAGGTGGGGGGAGTTTGTGGTCCGGGAATTAAACTGCAGCACATATTCCTTATTATATATATATATATATATATATATATCAAATTTATGGTGTTCCTAGTTCATGAATCTTTGATAGCAGAATAAGATGAAACTAGTATATATTGTGAAGCAAAGAACTTGAATCTAAATAGAGAAGAATATAGGGTTGAATAGTAGATGGATATCGGTGTAGGTAGTAGTAATTGTATATGAAAATGATCAACTCCCAGAACAGCCGATCCTCCATCTCCTTTGTGATCCAGCCATTTAATCCAAACACCCGGCTCGTTGCTGATGACAACACCCTCCTACTCTTCTCCTCCTTTCCTTTCTTTCCTCGAACCTCCACCCATCTTGCAACGAGAAGAAGCCAGCGGCCAATCATAGTTATAAAATTCCAGCTCATGATCTTCTACTAATTCCCCCTCTGCTACAACATCATCGACTTGCATTGCGCAGCCCAAGCTACAGCCCCACGAGTCGCAGCTGCAGAGACTGGGCATCGTCGTCGTCTTCTAATTCGTGGTCACGGTCGTTGTAGTGATCGGCGTCTCCATGTTGGTCACGGGGGTCGGCTTCCGAATCTCCAGTTGCTTCGAACGAGGCTGTCAGTTGATTCCACTCCATGACTTATCGATTCTCACTGATCTTCTTGCACTATGGTGGGTTCGCTAGCGATGGCGTATATATGTGAAAGATAAATCATAAGGCTCTAACCTGATATATACGGTGGCTAGATGTATAATCCACTTATAAGAAAGAGTGGTCTATACACAATACTGATATACGAGGAGGGAGGTGGGATCTCAGAAGAACACAACATGAAGCAACTACACAAAAACTACACACGGAGATGATACAACGTGGATATGTGCGTACTGGGGACCTGTTGATCGAAGGTTACTGTTAATAATATAGTAATAATAATAATAATAAGGGAAGAAGGTTTCTTTCCCTAATCCTTTTGAAATGTAAAGACCGTTTGTTTGGGAGGGAGGGGCGGGTTGAAGAGTCTGGGGCACCTTCCATAACTTGGATGCATGAACGCCTAGATTGGTTGGCGTTGGCAGCGGTCCACATACCACATAGGTTATATCATGCTTAACTCTTTATAAATTATAAGTAAATAAATTTTTTATATTTTATGTCTTTTTCTTATCAACAAAACCGACCAGCGTTCGATTTCATGTGATATCCCAAAAACTAGTGAAGAAGGGGTATTTGGTGGTTTAAGATTTCAAATTCTAATGAACCTTCCTTTAACTTTTCAACTGAAACTACCCAAGGTGTAAGAGACAGTAATTTTTTGATAAAGAACATATTCATTCTCTTTAATTTTCCAATCAAATTCATTGTCTTGCATTATATGGTAGTGTATTTGTTTTCAGCTTAATAACCACCACGAGGTGACTACTTCCAAATCTGATACAAATAAAAGTGTAGTAATTGAGGAGCTACTTTTAGGCTTAGTATTCAATGTAAAACTATGATGCAAATTTTAAATTAGTTTAATAAGTAAACGTTAAATATAAAAAATGTTAAAAATATATTATGATTAATATTTATTATTGATAATAATATTAGTTAATTATGTTTTTTTTAGTATGACAATAATGCCCTCCAAGGATTCCATCTACAAATTTAACAAAAGATTTGATGAATTTTCATTAAATCAAGCTACTTTCAGAAGTAGGATTATGTCACCTTGAAGTCTGAATCTAAAGGAAACAAGTAGGGGTGCTAAACGAGCGAGCGAGCCGAGCTCTCGAATAGTTCGAAGTGAACTCAAACTCGAGATCGAACGAATTTTGAACGTATATGTTCAAGCTCGACTCGAATATTTTTTACGAGCTCGACTCGACTCAAATAAATTTAAAATGTTTGATTTTTTCGAGCTTGAACCTAACTCGTTCATGAGCTTGAAATCGGCTTGATTAAAAGTCTAATTCAATTAAAAACACACAATTGGCGTAATTTAAACCTACAATCTTCTTCAAAAGTTAAAGGTTTGAATACTTATTATTTCAAATATCTCACTTCTTTACTAGTTTATTATAGATAAACAAATATAACTAGTTATAATTAAACTTATTAGTATATTATATATATATATATAATATAAAAATTATATTATTATATTATTTTATCAAGTTGAGTTCGAGTTAAATCCAAATTACAAACGAGTTGAGTCGAGTCGAATACGGCCTTACTTAAGCTCGGCTCGTAGGATTCGAGTTCGAGTTCGAGCATTTAAATGTCGAGTTTCGAGTCGAGTCGAACGAGCCAAACGGCAAATGCTCACGAGTTAACTCGGTCAATTAACAGCCCTAGAAATAAGAAGTGGCTGATTCATCAACAACGGCGTGATATTGAATTGTGTGCCATAAATAAATATTACAGACATCTAATACAGTTATACGCTGCTGCGTGCCGAACCCTTTCTAGAAGCAAAATGATGAAACAACTACTGCCAAGTTCAGCAAATCATGTTTCTCATTTTATTTTTTATGTTTTGCAAAAAAAAAAAAAAAACCATTTTTTCATCGCTGATACATATTGCGATACGGCCCATATGTATTGAAATTTAAAGAGTCTATGCCTCAAAACAATTTTCTTCCTCTTTTTTGACCGTTTCAAAGATTTATAAAATTGAAAAAAGTACGTACTCTAAAGACGATCAAATGTGCCATCTACATATTTTTTCATCCATTTTTAAGTGAATTTTATCATTCTTTTATAATTTATATTAAAAAAAACTAAAATTATTTATATCCTTCACCTTCACCATATACTTTTTTTTAAAAAAAATCCCCTATCTCTGATTAACCTTTTTAGTATTCCTGCATTTTCTATAGTTTTTTTAAAAAAATTTTATAAGACATACAATAATCATCAAATCAGTCCAAGAAAAAAAAATCATCAATTCACTCTCTCAAAAATAAAAATAAAAAATAAAAAAATCAAATGATTAAGCTTGGTTCAGAACTTAAAAACCTGTTGTAATAGTAGTCATAATAGGCTATTGCTAGGTGCTACGTTAAATCATGTTACACTGTATTAAGAAACAATTATGTTAAGAGTTAAGAGATTCATTATTTTTCAGTAATTCCAAAATTCAAAATTTGATGTCAAAATATACAATAATAAGAAAATGGAACCAAAGTATCAGATTATTTTCAACACTTAAAGGTCAAAAAGCAAGAAATGTCCCGGTCTTTTTAAGCCAAGTTTGTATTAAGCAGAGATAAAAAATCGGATATCAAAAGTTGAATGCAATTCAGTATTAAAGCATTTAGATTGCAGCGTGCTAATTTTAACATCCTATATCAAATATACCCAACATGTTTTCTTTTTTCTAGGTACAGTACATGATCTTGGAATTTCAATTGATCGCTAATTTGTTGATCAACAGGAAGAGGTATTGAGTTTATCAAACAAAAAAAAAGGGTCATGGCATTTTTTAAGGATATATTACTTAGGTTTTTGTAACTTTGTTAAAATCAGGATGATGCAAGCTGGTTGCTAAAGAGCAGTTTCTTCACTGATTTTCGGACCCCTGAATAACAGCCAACTTTGTGGTTATCAATTTCATTCCGCAACTAGCGCAAACCTTGTGTACATGAATATTCTTTGACATGTTCGCATATGCACCAATGAAGACTACTAATCAGTTGTAATTCCTCATTATCGGCTACTAGTGTCAATCTATTAACCGCATAAGTGAATTGGAGAAGATGCGTGTTCTCTTAGCTAATCCAATAAGCGTGCAATCGCGCAGGACCTTCAATCCCACACTACAAAGCATGATGAAGAAATGCGTTGAAATTTTTTTTTTGGACAAGGGATTGTGGGGAAGATGAAGACAGAATCTGCAGATTATACATTGGAAAATCCGGTGAAAGAAGGATTGAGTAGAAAGAATAAATTACTGGCTACTTAACTGTAATAAGGAGCATAATGCCGGTATCTGTCATTAATCGGTCTGCCTTCTTAGCCATTTTGAATTCAATGAAATGAAACCAAAAAATTAATCTATTCCTAGTTAATTTCTCAATATTTACATGTTCATTAATACCGTCAAAAAAAAAAAACCCAACTTATTAGGCCTTAGATTATCCCTTGATTAAACAGAGCAGTACCTGCTCCAAATGCCTTATCCATGATGAACAGAGCATTGCTTCCAATTTGACTCAATTAATCTCGGCATTTGCACTTCCAAAATGCATGCTTCAAACGGATAGGAGATTCTGACAGATAGACACGCAGTTATATACTTGGCATTATTTTCTTGCAGAGCGATGTGAAAAGAGAAAGAAATTGGCCAGTATAATATGAGTTCATCAAACCAGATCAACATCATAATTTCAGCCGACATCTGAGGAGCCAGAACCTGGTAGTGGTAGCCACACCATAATATTCTTTCTGCCACCTACCAACCGTAAGAGAAAAGGAGAAAATCAATGAAGCCTCAGACGATGATTTTCTTCCACAGACCACAACTATTATGTATGCTGTATGTACTCTAGCATCACGGAAAGAGGTGTCCAATCACTGCTACGCAAAATTCACCACTACTAAAATATCATCCTTACAGATGAAAAGGACAGGCACCAAAAATATCCCTTGTTTGAAAGGACAACAGCGATCTATTTTCATAATAATCCTCCTCGTCAGTAGATATTTAGTAGGCTTAGTAAGGAAAATGCCAGAAAATTAATCTTACCACATACGTCCACTAGGGAAGAAAAAAATCATCATAACCTCTGGATGTGTTTTCCTTTCTACTATTAATCTGAACGGTCAGGAAAACTGAACTCTTCAAGTACAGATGGAGCAGCAGCTGGATCAAGTTCGAAGGATCCTTCTGGAACAGACTTCCCTTTTTTCCCAGTTGCTCTATAAGCAGGAATCTTGTGGGAAAATCTTAATACGTCTCTGACAGGTATAAAAAATGATCTACTATTCAGTCTATGAAACAAACTTGTAAAGCCCCTTACTTTGACCAAGTAAACAACTTCAAAACCCCAATTCTCATCATTCATGGAGAGGACCTCAACTACCTCATACTCAAAATTTTCGTGTTTTGCTGGATCAGAGCTCCACTCAAATTCCCAATCTTTGTAGATAGCCCAAATATCACCCTTTCTTGGATAGATTCCATAAGTTTTTTTTACAGAGCTTTTGTGGCACGAAACTAGATAAGAGAAAGAGGAAACATTTACACAGGTATCAGTGCCACCAAGCACAAAGTCTCCACAAGAAATAGGTAGTCCCGATTCAATCCAGTTAGTCTCCAGTTTCCTCCTAGGATAGGGCTCAAGCCATGTATAATGTATCTTAAACCCAGATTGAACAACTTCATCAATTCTGGCGTAGAATCTAGGCATGCCATCACGATCATCATAGAGGGCCCATATCTGATTTACTTGAATTTCTTTCTCCATTCTGTCCTTGTCAAAATCATAAAACTCTGGATCAGCATAGGAGAAATCACCTACAGCAGTCTCCACATAAGAATTTGATTGGTCTTTAAAAATTTCTCCCATTGGATTCTCGGCTTTACAGTTCTCAAGCATCTCATTATACGCATTGCATTCTTTGTTCTTCTGATCTTTCTCATACTCGGTAGGTATATCTTCTCCAGGAACAACTTTACTGCCACCCTCCAGACCTCTCCCTCCAACATTTACGTTTAATTTTGCATCCTTTTCATCACAGTCCAGCTTTGGACTTTTTGCAGAAACCTGGTTTAAATTCTCACTGCCAAATTCCTCAAGCTCTGAAGGAGCAGACGCTGGATCAAGCTCCACAGAACCTTCTGGAGCAGATTTTTTTTCTTTGCCAGTTAACCTAAAAGCAGGTATCTTGTGAGAAAACCTAAGTAGTTCTCCGGCAGGTATTGAAAACGAATCATGACTCAATCTCCCAAACAAACTTGTAAATCCCTTCACCTTAGCCAAATATACGACTTCAACACCACAAGTATCATCATAATCAGATAGAATCTCAACAACCTCGTATTTATAGCTATCATGCTTCTCTCTATCAGAGCTCCACTTCACATCCCAATCTTTAAAGATAGCCCAAACGTCACCCTTCTTGGGATATATTCTACACTTGTAGGACTTTGGGGAAACGTTTTTGCTGTCTGACACAAGATGTGAGAATATGGAGATACTATCAGAAGCTCCAGTACTTCCAAGCCTAAAACATCCACAAGAAATTGGTAGCTTACATTTCTGCCAATATACCTCCACCTTATCTGAAGGACAAGGCTCCAGCCACAAATAATGCACCTTAAACCTGGAAATAACAACCTTTTTAATTAGAACGTACTCTCTAGGCATGCCATCTCGGTCATCATACACTGCCCAAATTTGATTTACTTTAAATCTCTGCTCAGTTCTGTCCTGGTCAAAATCAAAAAAATCTGGATCATCATAGGAATATTTTTCTCCAGCAGTCTCCATATCAAAACTCCATTTATCTCCACGAGTTTGTTTCACTGGGTCCTCATCTTTGGAATCCTCCAGCTCCTCTCGGTGCATGTTGGATTCCTTATTCTTCTTTTCTCCTTGTTCACCTCCAATCCTATCTTCTTGACCATCATACTTCATACTTCCCCAAAATGCACCTTTTTCAGGTGCTCCATTTTCTGTTGCTTGAACCTCCTCCCCATCTAGCTTTGATTTTTTTGGAGATTTTGAATTCAAAATTTCACCATTGAAATCTTTGTCACTGTCATCACCTTTATTGTCATCATCAAAATCATCACTCTCATCTTCTTTATAAGCTACCTGTTGTTTACGTCTTGTCGATCTTCTAGGTGGCAAAGATCTAGCAATTTTAGTGTTTAGGCAAGAGGTAGAATCACCAAATTCTGGGCTAATCTCTTCATCATCGCTGCTACCTGTGTCACAACTTTCACTGGATTCAGCCCCTGCCTTCCTTCCTCTTTTCTTTCCTCTTGCTGATGCTTTTGCAGTCTGCTGCCCATCTATATTTGCTGACGGTTTTACAGTTTGCGCGTGAGTTGTAAGTTTCACAACATTATCATCATCATTTTTTCTTTGTATATTCCCTACACCAGGCCCAGGTTTGTTCTCTGGTCCAATTCTGCCTCGATTTACTGCTCCACTTCCAGCTTCCTTGCCTAGCCCTGCCTCGACATTAAAATGGGACCCGGAGGATGCTGCATTAGCTGATCCATTACTACCACTGCTGAAAGTGTTGAAACTTTGACGTGAAACATTATTCTTTAGTGGAACATACTTTTGGTTTTGTTGAAGCCCAGAATGAGCACTACCATGCACTCCCAAGGCATTCATATCATATGCAACAAAAATTTTCAAGCAGTGTTGGCAGCAAAGGGATCTATTCATGGCACTCCGATAATATAGATACTTCATGCCACAGAATGAACAAACTGTCCAAAAAGCATTAACTGTTTTCTGCTCCAGAGTAGTCGATCTGTATGTAGTATTCACAAAGTTGTTATGATGATTGGGTTGGTTTCTTGTAAAAAAAATATTTGAAGAAGCATTGTGCTTCCATACTGGAACCAATTTTGCTGCAGCATTTCTTTTTAAGTCATGTTCCGACCTCATCTTTGAATCCAATAACACTTTCTGAGCCTCTCCTATCAGCTTGAAAGCCTCTTCTGCACCTGGAAACTTATTCTTATCAGGATGAAGTGAAAGAGCAAGCTTTCGGAACTGTTTTTTAATTGTTGTGGCATCAGCATTCAGTGTCACTTGCAGAATCTTGTACCAATCCATTTCAAGACCCCCAATTTTCATTTCTGCTGCACAGTGAATCTCACACACAGACACCATCTGAGATATATTCTCGAGTTCATGAAATAGTCGTTGAGCTTTCAAGGCCATAAATCGAGCTGTAATAAAGTCCTTGCATTGCATTTTCTTTTCAGCAATTTCCTTTGCTCGAATAGCCTCTTCCTTGTTGCAATCCATTTCTAATAAAGGGGCAATATAAATCTTGGAGTATGTGGGTCACATGACAAACACACAAACCACTGCTAAACAATTCCAACAAATTGTTTTTTAACTCTAAACGTAATAATAGCCACACTAGTTCTTCAATCAATTGTAATCGATGCCTTCCTACACATTAAGAAGAAGCCTACAAATAGCAAAACCAAACACAACACTCAGGCTTAGTCAGCAACATCCAATCTAAACTTTGACCCCCTCACGGTCATAGGCAAACATTCAAATCTAAAAACAACCGAATATAACAAACAAGACAGTAATATGCAAAGCTGACACACTCCAAAGGGGAACTTAATTAATGTACATTGCATGAAAAAAAAAAACACACAGAGTAAAAAAAGTAATACGAAAGAGAAACAGGGATATCCAGCCTTCAACTAATTCTTATACTTACAATCTGCAACCATAAGAATATTAGCAATCAATTAAAAATGATCGTTTCAACGGATGCCAACCAAACTCACACATAGACAAATACAAAAAATATATATACTTATAGAAAGAAATTAAGCATACTGTGCACAGAACATAATCATGTAAAATATAACTCTTCTCTTCATGGTAAAAACTGCCTAAAAAGTTAAAAGGAAAAGTGATTAGTTGTTACCACTTTCCAAATATAAGAAACCATGAATATAGAATTGCAGCATTCCTCAATGAAATCCTTCCAACCAATCCCAATACCTGTCGTGAAGCAATTTACGGGGGAAGAACAGGCAATGAGCACGTTACTAACAACATAAACATGAAGCCCACTTATATAAACAACAACAAAAGCGGTCGTCTTTGCGTGCAGTGCGGCCCCCAAACCAGTGACGACCCTCACTTGGTAAAAGAATGAACTTCAACCCACTCAATTGGTAAAAGGGAAACGATCTCTAGCCACTGAGCAAGACCGGCCAGGGAAGACAATCAAAGAACAATTGAAGTTTTGTATTTTATTTTTTTTATTTAAAAAAAAAGAAGAACAAAAAGAGAGAGTGAAAAGCATATACCGACGTGGTTGGATTGGAAGTGCCGCCGCCGGAGGAAGGAAGCTTTCGACCGCCGCCCCTGCCTAATTTGCAGATCGGCTTTCAATACGCCCCAAAACAATAAATAAATAAATAATATATATATATATATAAAATTTAAACTATCGTCTTAATATAATAATAATAATAATAATAATAATAATAATAATTGATTGTAATTATAACCCTCAAAACATTAGTCCCGTTGTGGTTAATATTCTCTCCAACCTCACAATAACACCCCAAAGCATTTGTTAATTTAGTTTTCTTCCTTATATATTAGTCTTGTTTGGTGATTATTGGCTCGGCCTGCACATGATTTTATGGGGTTATTAGTTATTATTTAATTGAAAACTTTTATTATCATTATTTATTATTAAAAAAGTTAGAACATAATTGAATCTAAATTAATTATTTTAAAATGATTAATGATATTTGTTACTTAATAATGAATAGATGATTTAAGATTTCCATATATTTAATTTTTATGATTAATAAAACTTAGAATATAATTATATTAAAATTAAAAATATTAAATTTTATTAATTATTACAATTTTATTCAAATTAATAAAATTTTGCTAATTAGTACCTACTCAATAATGATTATTACTTACTTTTAGCATAAAATTAAAATTATTTGAATGTTTATACTCAACTATTGTCTTCTTAAAATACATATATTTTGTTAAAGTTAAATAGATAGATATTTATTTTGTCATTTAAAAATAATTAGTAATATTTTTTTAAAATAATAATTTTGTATGCTATTAATATTTATTATTCATATGTTTCAAATGCATCTCAAGTGTTAAACGGGTCTTGAACTTGTCGGTTATATAAATATATTAATACATACTTTATTTAAATTATTTATTAATTATTATTCATCATAGGCTATATTGACATACTGAGAGTGTTTTTTTCTTTCTCATCACATTTTAACCTTGTGGTTAATTATAGTCTCATAATAATCATACAGAATACTAATGTTTATCTGATTTAAGATTTTTATAATTATTTTAATTATTAATTTTATAATTTTGGAGTATAATTATACCTAAAGTTAAAAAATATAAAAATTGGTAAATTTTATTTATATGCTTATAATTATATTACTTGAATTGAAATTCATACATAATAATACACTAGCCGTTTGTCCAAGCAATGCGTGGCAATATTTTACGCTAATTGAATGATATTTTTATATCAATTTTTACATAAATCTACTGTATTTTAGAATATCAATTTAGTTGTTATTTAATAATTCATTTCTTTGAAAATTTTATTATTTTAAAATTGTTAAAATCAATATAGATAAAATCTAGACCTTTTTACCAAAAATAAAGAGGAAAAAGTTTTTTATTACCGTTTAGTGGAAAAATTATGCATTATTACTATTTTTTTTATTATAAAGATAAAATTACCCTCCTGTTTGAAAAAAAAAACTTTTTTAAAAAAAAATATAACTTAGCCGCTCGGCCTTGCGGTGGCTAGGCCCGACGAGAGGTTGTGTAACACCCCGACTCGGTTCACCCTTGAACCGACCCGGAAATGCTACCGGCGACCGAACCGTTCGATAATCTACTAGATTCGGTTAAGCCGACCCGGATCTACTCTCGGCGTCTTAAGATGAAGACCACCTATGTCCTCTATTCATTATTCACATCATGACATTATTTCTTAGCATTCAATCATGTTATCATGTTTTTCACTACTTCACGTCAATTCAA
>JAVDBV010070046.1:0-10724 GCA_032619315.1 Piper longum
GCATGTCATGACTTGTGGTTCAAAGGGTACTGAAGGCGACTGCCTGAGAGTACTCGGCCTTTGGCTCAAGGCTAGGAGTAATATGGAGGACGTAGAGGGCTGAGATGAATGAGAATGATATTTGACGCAAGACGTGAGAATGAGATTTGATGCAAGATGAAATAGATGAGATGACTAAGAAAAGAGAATGAGATGGATAGGGGACGCTGCCGCTCGAGGGCGACGGCTCCCGTTAGTGCCCTTGTGAGAGTTCTTGAGGAAGTATATAATGTTTTCCTTTAATAGGAGGGTTAGCTCTCCTGTGTCAGTTTTATATTAGTTATTTTCCAGACCGGTAACGCTCGTAACTGACGGTTTTGTACCATATGTAGGTGATGACTATGAGATGGAAGTGCCAGCCTGGACGGAGGAACAGTGAGGTCTTTCGCACACACACATGTATTTGGTGACTGAATGTTTAATATTCTGTTTATACTTTTATTATATTTGAACTAATGTGAGGTAGTGAAAAGCATGATAATATAATTGAATGCTAAGATATAATGCCATGATATGAATAATGAATAGAGGGCATAAGTGGTCTTCATCTTAAGACGCCGAGAGTAGATCCGGATCGGCTTAACCGAATTTAGTAGATTATCGAACGGTTCGGTCGCCGGTAACATTTTCGGGTCGGTTCAAGGGTGAGCCGAGTCGGGGTGTTACAAGAACCTTCTTATACAATGATAGAAGTATTAGATAGAGTTAAAAAAGAAAAACCTATTACGTCTAAAGAATTAATAAAAGAAATAAATGATCTTAAAAGGGAAGTATATATATATATATATATGAAGGTTGGGATTTTTCCGTAATCTCATGTGCGAGTTTTCATTAACAACGTTTTCTTAAGATTGATTTGTTGGTGTTCAGCTAACTTGTGCTCGGCACTAGGCTGGTTACAGGCAAAAATATAGGTTAAAAATTGACCCGTGAAAGTAAGGTGGACAAGGATTGATAATGAGAATTGATGTACACGTATAGCCCACTTTGGAAAAGGGATCCATGCACAAAGTCAAGTACGTGAATTTTTAGCGGAAACATCTCACGTACCATCGCTTGGAGTAAAAACTGGGAAACTTAGTAAACTTGCTCTCCAAAGAAAATCAAGTTTTTTCTAAAAAAAGAAAAGTAAAATCAAGACTCGTGGATAAACATAAATCTTGCAAAAGACAAACTTGTTATACCCTAATCAATCAGGAACAAGCATTCATAGATACCTAAGTAATTATACACCTTCCCCTTATTTTCTATAAATGGAACATTTCATTCTCAGTTTCTCTTTATATATTAGAGGCTCTTTATAAAGCTAGGCTTACAAGGATAGATTGAAAGGCTAGGCTCAAAGACTAGACATAGAAGTAAAAAGCTTGGGAAAATTTGGCTGTCATGTTACAATAGTTTAATTCTTGGTTTAATTGAGTCACCAGTTTGGTTAGGCTGGTTGGATCATAAGGCTACACGTGTATTTTCATGGACCGGCTAATCGTTTCCTGCTAGCCTAATTCGTAGCGTAGCGGTTGAATTTAGTTCTTTTACCTAGTTGGTTCGAGCGGCTAGACACATGTATTGACACGACCTAATTAGCCTCAATTCAACTTGCCAATAGAGCCAATTGTATCTCTTGCCTAGTCGAGTCGGGTGGTTGGACACTTGTATCTACAAGGTTGGGCTCGCCAAGTACCATTGGACTTGTGTGGAGCAAACCTATACAACTACAAGTTCCATTCTACATATCTTCAAGATTGGATACGTGCATCAACACTGGAATATAGTGTTTATTTTTTTAAGATTTGATTGTGAGGGTAAGAGAAATAATTCTTCGTAAAATGAAAGATTTTGTTATTTTTGTATTCCTTACATAATTTAATAAAAAATTAATTTCTGTGTCAATTGCTCCATTTTTATATTTAATATTTAATTAATTATAACATGTTTCAAAAAACAAGGGCTCTTTGGTGAGTTCATGAATTTTGCATTACATGAGCCTTCAAAACGAGCAAGACATTACTCCTTTTTTAATACAATTTTCTCTAGTTTGTGTAAAAGGCCATACACGTGTCAAAATTTTGGCCAGATATTTTTTTATTCAAAAATAATATAGTAATAATTTTGATATTAATTTTGTATATTTTTAATACATATTATTAATAATTTGTAAATATACCACACATCACGCCAATGTTTTGTCTATTGATAATTCATCTTTTAATTGGTTAATAGCAATAAATACATGGTCCACACGCACAGAAACATTGAAATAAAAATAATAGCAGAGGAAGACTTAGGAGGAGAGGAGTCATCACCGAACATAACATGATCTGCTGCTTCTCCCCCTTCAACTTAAAACTTGTCTTGCCCGGAAATAAAAGAAACTTACACTTCTCTTCCTAATCAAACAGTTGACAAGAAATAAACTTCTTCGCCTTAATCAAGCATTTGGATGTTCTCCATCGACAAAGGGGGTTTGGAGTAAGTTTTCTTGTACCTTTTTTTTTTCTAAAAAGGAATTCGATCCATTAATTACAACAAAAGCATCTGCAAGAATATCTCTCTCTTTTTATGTAGAACCTTTATTCATCACCAAAATATTTCTTTCACCTTTCAATTTAGAGCTGATCCACTTCGATCATTTGTTGTAGCTTGTAAGGTTTCTTTATTTTTGATTGCCTTCTAATCTGGAACTTGAGTATTGCAGATGACCCCTACACCCGCCCCTCCCTTCCCCCACGCCCAAAAAAAAAATAAAGTAGTCGCAATGATGAACAATGCCTTCAATGCTGCATTTAATGCAAACAAGAAGCAACACCTCTCACTTCCCTCAAATTCCTCTCCCAATCCTGCTGAACACGAGACACCATCATCCACAACTACTGTTATTACAGCAACGGTTATAGCTGATTCCAGCACTTCCAATGCGTCTGCCGCTGATCATCTCCATCCTTATCAGCTGCCGGAAATGCCCGCCTACATGATTGGAGGTGCTCTTAATGGCATCTTGCCGTTAATATTCAAAGCTTCCATCCGTGAAGTTGTAGGCAAGCTCTTTCACTTTTGGGGTTTCGACTCGGAGTTGAATCAAATAGAGGAAATGCTCATCAAGATCAATTTGGTTCATGACCATGGAGAACGGAAAATGTACTTTGACAAGCGCGTGAAGAAGTGGGTGGACAATGTGAAAGAAACAGCCTACGACATTGATGATGTTGTGGATAGCATGAATGTCGAGGTCCTACGCCTGCAAGTGGAGAATGAATTTGAGCCGAGAAAGAGAAACTCGTTTAGAAGTAAAATGCTCTCTGAGTTGAAAAAACTTGTTGGAAAACTTGACGAGCTGGTCGAAAAGGCAAGCGACTACGAACTCGAATCGAGAAAGGAGAACGAGGCTCTTCCTCCACATTGGACCTGCAGATCTCAAACAAGTCATTCAGTGGACTTCACTGAGATATATGGACGAGCAGAGGACAAAAACAGGGTAATAAGTTACTTATTTGATCGAAATGTTTCAAACAAGAGGAAATACTCTGTCATTGGCATTTTGGGTATGGGTGGCATTGGCAAAACCACATTGGCTCAGCTGATCTTCGGTGACGAAAGAGTTGAGAAGGAGTTTGATTTGAGAAGTTGGGCAAGTGTGT
Organism: Piper longum; assembly: GCA_032619315.1. NCBI lineage: Eukaryota > Viridiplantae > Streptophyta > Magnoliopsida > Piperales > Piperaceae > Piper > Piper longum. The sequence continues at coordinate 3,675 of JAVDBV010070046.1, forward strand.
CTGATGTTTTTGATAGTAAGAGTGTACTCAAGGACCTTTGCGCATTTGTCACCAAGAAAATGTACGATAATAATATGAGCTTGGCAGCATTGCATGATGAAATTGAGAATTTGGTGAGAGGTAAAAGAATTTTATTTGTGTTGGATGATGTGTGGACTGATAGGGATAAGGATTGGGATATGCTAAAAGCTCCCTTCTGCAAATGTGCAGAGGGAAGCGTTATTTTAGTTACCACTAGAAACCAAAGTGTTCTTAAAACAATGGGAAGCAGAGAGATTCACAAATTAGAATGTTTAGAGGAGGTCCATTGTTGGGACTTATTCAGGGATACAGCATTTAGTGAGGGAAATATGAATGCAGAATTGGAAGAAATAGGAAGGAAACTTGTCCAAAAATGCAGGGGAGTTCCTCTAGCAGCTAAAGTACTGAGCTCCATCCTACGTGGAGTTGATGATAAGAAAATGTGGATTAATATATTAGAGAGTACGTTTTGGAATTTACCAGATGAAAGTGATGACATATTTCCAGCATTGAGAATCAGTTACCACTGCCTCCCCCATCATCTGAAGTTGTGTTTCTTGCACTTGTCTTTATTGCCCGCTGATTATGAACTTGTGAAATATGAAATAGTCCCACTATGGATCGGGGATGGCTTGGTTCATCCTAATCCTGGGAGAGAACTGGAGGATGTTGGAAGTGATTACTACGACGAATTGCAAGGAAGGTCTCTCATTGAAGCAAATCATAAATTGCATGATCTTGTGCGCTGTATGGCTCGCAAGTTGTCGAAGTTTTACTTGTCGAGCAAAGATCTGTTGGCATTCAGTCATGTTGATGCAAGAACAAGGCATTTTTGGGGGGTTGATTTGCAAGGAAGAGCACCAGAACTACTTAGCAAAGTTGTGAGTTTGCGGACATTTATTGAACCTGCTTATGTAGGAAGTTGCGTAGGAGGTATTTCACGTTGGAATTATTTGAGGGTTCTAGAATTGGGTGTTAGTGGGCTATCAGAAACATCCTGCAGCATGGTTGGCGAGCTTGCACACCTGCGCTGTCTTAAAATGACTGGGCAGATGGATACTTTTCCTAAATCAATTTGTAGACTCCACAGTTTGCAAGTACTAGAGTTAGAGAGCGTAAGAGTGAAGAACCTGCCAGAAGAGATTGGAAATCTTATCAGTCTACGCCTCCTCGACCTTAGAGGAAGTGAAATTTCACAGTTGCCAAATTCTATATGTAATTTGCTTCATCTCCGTACTATCGACTTGAGCAACTGCAAAGAGTTGACAGAAATACCACACCAGATAGGCAAGCTGCAAAACTTAAGAAATCTCAATCTTTGTGGCACTCATGTACAGCACCTTCCCGACTCAATTTGCAGCATTACAAGCTTGGAGATACTTGATCTGACGTTTTGTTGTGAGCTTCAAAGTTGGCCACACGGATTAACAAATTTGGTTAATCTGAAATGTTTGCAGATGTACGGCTTGAACGCTAACATGGGTATGAGTTTACCATCGCCCATGGGAAGATTGGTACGTCTGGAGGCTCCATTGTGGTTTCGGGTAGGAAGGGAGGCAGGGCGAGGGATGAGAGAGCTGCAACATATTCATACAAGTTTTAAGTTCAAAACACGTCCAGAGTAATTATAAAGGCCATAAAAGATAATTATACAAAATAATAAATCAACTATGGAGAGGCATAAAATCAGAATCTGTACATACTACTCTGTTCTTCACATTACAGACTTTTGTTACCTATTCTTTACATTTCATGATTTTTTTCTGGCTTTTGTACGCATACATCAACTCTAGTATTTCATACAAGTTTCTCGCAAAATCTCACTCCCCCTTGCGAGCTCCCATGGATTGTCCGCAACAAGAGAGCACACGCCATTCAAGATGAGGGCGGCAAAACACATTATCAGTCGCTGCTACTGCTTGTAGCCCAGCAACCTCTGGTCGGAGCTGCCACTGTCATGCCATGTCGAACATGTCAGACTAAAAAATTGAGCTGGTGGCGCTGTTGCTTGGATTTGTAAGGCTTACTCAGGACACAAAGGGAATCTGCTGCTCTGATCATAAAAGCGAAAAAACCCACACATTTATTGAAGGGGGTTGATATAAATTAAATATATACTATTAAGTAGCAAGTTTTATTTTGATAGTATAATTATAATATATAAAATTTTATTAATATTTTAAAAATCTAATATTTTTATAATAATAATAATAATAATAATTCCAAATTAAGTGAATATTAAAGGCCCATTAAATTATTGTATTGTAGTGTTAAAAAAGATTAAAAAGCAATGAGAGGGGAAAAAAACTTATTATAATAGTAAGGACTCTTTATTACACCTCAATCAAATAAAAAATCTAAGCCCCTAGAGTTCACTCCTTAGGGCAGGGTAGTTAATTGTTCACTCTTTATTCCTCCGGTTGCGTTTTGCCCCCATACCACATCTATCCATCCCTCGTCTCTTTATTATCTCCGTTCACATTTTTCCCATTTAGTCCACCAGCCGCTCAGCACTTTCCGCTGTGACATTAAAAGCAGTCACCGAGAAGGAGGTTGGCTGGGAAGCAGCTGCTGGCGATTTCACGGGCTTTGTTTTTAACAGTTGAGGTGCACACGATGTATGTGGTGCTCATAGTACTTGCGAGTGGGTGCACGTCCTCGGAGAACCTCTCCTTCTCGCCATCAATCCTCCTACACTTCCCTTGTTTTGAGCCTCCCTCACCGGTAGATAAATGGGCTTTTGCCATGACCAAAATTTTTCACGGCTTCGATCTATTTTATTATTCGAGTCTTATTGAGGAATAATTTTAAATATGACTCGACTTGATTGTAATATTTTTGATTCGATTCTTAAGTAAATTGAAATCAGGGTGTCACAGCATCATAGAATTTAACATTGTGGGCGCATGCCGCTATACCCTATTTGGTACACACTGCCTCCCCTTGGCCAGCCACCCCTACCTCCTCATCCACTGTCCCTTGCTGCCCGCCATTGCAGCCTCCCTCTTCGCTGTACTTTGCCACCTGTCACTCCGCTGCCTGCAACTGCCAACCTCCCCTCTGTCATCCCCAGCATACTGCCTGCCACCACCACCTTCCCCATCTGCTGCCGCCCACCACTACCAATCTCCACCTTCACTGTCCCTTATTACCCACAACCACTAGCTTCCCCCTCTACTGTGTTGAGTTCTGCCAGTCTATCCTTTGTCATCCTCTACCTCCGGTGTCCCTTTCCACGTTCCATTGCTGCCTACTCCCCCACATCGCCTTTGCCGGCCCACGCCGATCTTCTATCGTACACTCGCTCCACCACCACCACCACCTACGCTCCATTGTTAGTGTTGTCATTATCACCGTACAATTTATATATTTTTAATTTTTTAAAGTTTCACCATTTGGTAAATACGGCATGTGTAGTTAAATATTGCCACTGTATAATGTAACATACCAATTTTTTGGTCCGAGCAAAGATAGAAGTGCGATATTAAAAATTCGTTAACCTATTAATTTAACTATTATCATACATATTTTATAATAGCGGATCTCAAAAGCATAGGCCGTAACCACTCAATGACCAAATAAAATCATACATACAGGCATAATCATAGATAATGTGTCAGACACAGAAAGACACCATGTGCTGCCCGAACAACTTAACAAAGCATGGAGTGTGCCATAAATATACACATGTACTGGAATTTATTACATGATAGTATTCCTACATCATACATAACTATACACATGTACCAGAATATAGTCAAGTGTAACATGTCTGCATCATACCTCACTGCTAGTAGGATCATATAGAAAAACATACATAAGAAATTAATCTATATGTAGAGAGATGAATAATCTCTTTTCTAACATCCTTATTTATAACATAGGAGGTTAATTTTAAAATATAAAAAGACAGCTAATAACGAAATACAAAAAGACAGTTAATAAAATACAATAAATAAAACTTATTATATATATATATATATATTATTAAATTAAATTAATTTTATAAAATTTAAGATTCGTTTAAAGATAAAATAACCTAGTTATTTTCAGAGTTTTACAATATCTCCAAGTTGGGATTTCATACTAAAAAATATATCAAAACCATAATAAGAAAATTATTTAATCGTCTAATATATTAGATCGTACGCCGGTAGGTATTAGATGTGATACTAACATAACTTTTGAGGGGATATTACATTCTAAAGAAATTTTATCATCAAATTTCCTTTCTATGACTCTTGACAGAGTTGTGATACCACTTGTAGCATCTCAATTTTTTGGTCTAAGAGCATAGATTGTGAGATCCCTCAACTTAATCCCATGTTTAATACATACTAGGGTAAGATCATCTTCATAAGTGAGAATAAAATGTAGATCTTTAGTTTGGTTAATTACTATTGAAGGAATAATTTAGTCCATTATGTTGCACTTTAGAGCAGGTCGTTACAATTGATATCAAAACCTCTTGATTCCGTGTTAGGTGGTGGGTTAAACTAGGAACATTGGCTAGGCTGTTGATTATGGGCTAGAGAAGGACGTGGGCTGGGGCTGGCAATGGGCCAAGTGTAGGAATTTCGAAGATGAAATTTCCTAAGATGGGTGGATTGTGAGATTCATCAACTTAGTCCTACATTTAATGCCTACTACTGGGGTAAAGATCTTATTTATAAGTGAATGGAATATAGTTCTTTAATTATCCTAAGATTAGTTAAATCGTCGTATCCAATTATTTGATATTAATAAATATCAAAGTTATTATTAACGAAATAAGTAAGTGTTATTTCTTATGAGGAAATAAAATGTGATATTAATTAAAAGTCTAAATGGTAACCTAAATTTTTAGGAAGGTAATCTTAATATGATTTCTTTGGTTAAATAATTAATACATTAAGGAAAATACACTAATATTAGTAATTAAATACATGCTAATAAGTTAATAATTATTTTATCATTGGCTAAGGGTGAATTGTAATTTGAATAATTAATTTAAACGGTAAGGTATGACTTAATTAATTGTGTCACATGAATAATTAATTATCTCACTGAACTTATTGTAAATATTGTAAATTTAAATTTTAATATTTTGTGTGTTGCATGTTTATTTTGTCTTTTAATCATCATATAATAAAGTCATTTCATTACATGCATTTTTGCTCATATAAAATTATACCTATGTATAATTTTATTGTTTCATTAATATTAGGATCGTATGTCATAGTAGATGGTGCTTCATTGAAATTTTAGGTTCTTATAATTACTCGAAATATTATATATCCCTATCTGGCAACTTTGGTATTCTAAGCCCACATTTGACCACCATGCGCTGAGCGCAATTGAGGTCAAAGAATTTACTCAGTCTAACACGGGTCCACATCCTTAAAATTCTTAAAAGATTAGATACTTGGGCCCATGCCGCAAAATAAGGCACAATGGCTAAAAACGACTCATTATGCGCTTGTGATACCGAAAGGGCTAGTCAATGAAAAATATTGGTAACTTTAGACAGTGGGTCACGTAACGTGTGTGCACAGCTAGAAGGGGCTCTCGACATAATAAGTGTAACACCCCGATTTCAGTTAACCTAAGAACCAAATTAGAAATGTTACGATCAAGTCGAGTCATGTCTAAAGTTGTTAGTCAGTAAAACTTGATCTACAAAATAGATCGAAACAACTGTTTGGCGTTATGAGAATGGAGGACATTGTCAAATATGTATCTAAACACATCAAATATAAATAAAAGTAAGAAAGAAAAATAATTACGCTGATCTCAAGTGTGTGTAGCATTTATCTATCCTTCCACCAAAGTCGACTGAGGATTGCATGACCTACATATATAATATGAAAAAGTAATGAGTGTTACTGGTAAAAAAAATGACTAGTATAAACCGGCAAATGGGCATTACCCACGGAAACTTAAGAAACTTAAGAATTGTCACACACTAGGTAGTAAACAAATAAACTTAAACAAGTGTTGACATACATATATGACTAATATTCATATTTATACATATAATGCTTATGCTGTCACATCCTCTATATTACACTCGCCACAATACTCGAGTGACAAAAGGAATGGTTAAGTTAGTGCAACAAATTTTGAAAATGTGTTGCATTATGTAGTACCATCATACTCCGCACTACATTAGGGTTTGAACGAGTACTAATGCGGTCCATACATCCCGCACACACTCGTAGTCGTAAAAGTCGTAAACCCTCGATTTAATCTTAGTTTTTAGATCTTATCTTTCAAAAACCAACAAGGGGTCTCAACCTTTAAGTTTTATTAAATATGTGTAGAAAACATGGCTAGATGGCCCAATATCAGAGGGATCCAATAAAATGCCGCTGATGTCGTCTATGTCTAAAACACGATTTAACTCGACATATAGGGAGTCAATAAGAGATCAAGTAAAGGGAGAGTCCTACGGACTTGTTGTCCAAGCTCTAAGCATGTCTGCACATCTACAACTAGCTGGGACTCTGAAACCTACATTGGAACCCACTGCCAATTAAAATACTGACATCTCTAATCAATGTCTACTCGTGCTGTGTGCTGAGATCATCAGTACATCCTAATAGAGAAGACTGCTAAACAAACATACAACTAAACATGCAGCACCCAAATCAAGACATAATAAAGGAAATAACTAATAAACATAAAATAAATAAATAATTAATACTCATTAATCATGAATAATAATAATATCATAGTTATACAATGCAAGAATACATAATTAAATACAAGTAAATAATAACATACACACTAACAAATAAATAGATAAATAAATAAATAACTAGATATAGATATATATATATACACACACACACACACACACACTTCAGTAAACATACATAAGACTAATATCATGAATAATAATAATATCATAGGTATACAATGCAAGAATACATAATTAAATACAAGTAAATAATAACATACACACTAACAAATAATTAGATAAATAAATAAATAACTATATATATATATATATATATATATATATACATACATACACACACACACACA
>JAVDBV010070049.1:0-20685 GCA_032619315.1 Piper longum
TAGCGGGGCGGTGGGCGGGGTCGGCCGGGCAGGTCGGGCCGGGGGGTGGGGGTGGTCGATTGTGATGGGGGGCGGTTGCGGGGCGGCTGGAGGGCGGCGGGGTCGGCCAATCGGCCGGATCGTGCCAGGGAGCTATGGCTACATGGTGTGTGTGGTCAGCCATGATGGGGGGTCGATCGTGGGGTGGCGGGCAGGGTCAGTCGGGCAGGTCGTATTGGGGGGGGCCGTGGAGGGTGGCGGGGGTGGTCGATTGGGATGGGGGGCGATTGCCGGGTGGTGGGCGGACGGTGGGGTCGGGCCAGCTAGAGGGCGGGTAGCCGGGTCTTTTCGTGGAGCCGCAGCGGCGTGGCGCAGTGGGGGGTCAAAAGCGGGGCGACGGCGGATGGCTGGGTCGGTCGAGGGGGCGGTTGTCGGGTCGGGCGGGTTGGACGGGTCTTATGGGCAGATCGGATGGGATTGGAGATTTTCATCCAACAACCCACATGCCATCTGCTATAATGCCGTGCAAAAAAATTGTAACGTAATTTATATATATATATATATATATATATATAAAAGAGGGGACAAGAGGTGATCGGCCGGGTTCTTAAAACATGGGAACAAGTGGCATCCACAAGATGAATTTCCATAGATTTGTTGCCCTCCTGATTATGTTGATGTGATTGAAGATGTCCACCAATGGCATGTGTAAATGGACCCAATATATATTGACATTGACCATCCAATGTTCACTTGTCAAAAATAAAAAGTCTAATGAATTTGATTTATTATAGAATAATATTAACATATTCTATATATATTACTTCCTCGTTAACCAAGGTGGAAAGGATGGAATTGAATGCCATCTATTTTAGCTGTGTAACAGAGAAGATATAATGTTATTGGGGCAGGCCATGTTATGGGGGATAAACAAGGGGAGCATGGTTGTGTCTGAAGAACAGCTAAGGTTAGCATATCACATGTAAGGAAGGTGACAGTTCATGTCATGTAACATTGTGTTTTTCTCTTAAAACTGGTCTTTCTTGGGCTAGATCAGCTGATCTTACATACCTGCCTGGTGAAGAGAAATAGAGAGGGATCATGTTTAATTATAGTTCTTAAAATTGCACCAAAAAATTCCCAATTTTTAATGGTTCATATTTTACTTTTAGAAAAATAATCAATTATGAGGTCATGCAGTCTAAATTAGCGGTAAGACCCAATGAGGAAATATTTATATACATGGATAATAACACTTATTTATTATTGAAAATTTAAAATTACCATTAATGATATTTAATAGATGATAATTTATTTACATCTTATTAGGTTTTGCGGTCATATTAGTTGTTAGATCTTATAACAGATTATCATTCTTTACTTTTATTCAATTAATAAGCATATATATTTTAAAGATATTTTGTATTATTGTATTTTTTAAATTGGTGTAAAGAACATATTCCAAACCAAACTTAATTATATTTAAAGTATGTTTGAATTGAAAGAATGAAGAAAAAAGTGTGAGAATTCTGTTTTGATTTACAAGAAAATGTAAAAAAAAAAAAAATTCAATCGCGAAAGAAATTTTTTTAATGATTATTATTTAATGAAAAATACAAGAAAATGAGAGAAAATGTAAGTAATTATATATGAATTTTCTTTTCTTTTCAAGTAAACATGCAAGGGAAAATATTAGAAAAATTAATTCTTTCTCTTTTTCTTTTCTTACATCCGTTTTCTTTTATTTTTTCACCAGACCCATAAATTTTTATAATGTGTATTATAACAGGATAGATAAAATAATTTTTAATGGTAAAATAGGGAGATAGCCATAGAGAAACGTCTCAATGTCATGTATATTTACATTTTTTTAATTGTAGAATAAACCATATAATAGAATAATTATAAATAAACGAGTAAATTTTTGAAGTACCAGTATGACTAGTAATGTATACCCATACATTTAAATATTGTTTGTCAAACATGTGTTTAATTAGTTGTCGTTGGTTTGAGTTTGTTTGTTAACAAAATATAAAATCATAATGATATTACAGCTAAAAAGTGTTTAATAAAACGTTGACAAAATATAATGTAATAGACACACTCTTTAAAAACTTTTACAAAATGTTACAAAATAAAAAAGAGAGATCGATCTTTTTTTTATTTTTTTAAATGCTTGAACAAAACTCCCCAATAATTATAACCACCAATTTTCATTATATGAGTTATTTATTTTTAATAATTATAACAAAAAGAATTCTGTGACAAAAATAAATCCGGCAATTTGTGATGTGAAAGCCAAAGCTTGAAGGCAATGAGTTCTCTCTGTCTCCCTGAAAATGAGTTAGCATTACGAGTCATACTCTCCGAGTTATCATTCCGAGTCAAATTTTATAACCAATTTTGAGGGTAGGGGTGTAAACGAGCAATGCCTGCTCGTGAGTTTTTTATGTTTGGCTTGACTCGGCTTGTGCTCGTGCTCGTTAATTTTGTACTCGAAAAAATATTCGGCTCAAAATAGATAAGCTCATTGAACAACGAACAGAGCTTGAGCAAAGGAATACTCGGCTTGGCTCGGCTCGAAACTCGAAAAAATGTTCGGTTTAACTCGGTTCGTAAATATTATTGAGGTCATATTTAACTTATATAGTGTTTAAAAAAAAATTTGATCTTATTTAAGTGAGCACAGAAACATTCGCTAGGCTCAAGCTCGGCTAAAGCTCGGCTCGAACCAAGCTAAAGCTCGACTCGATTTGTTTTATATCGAGCCAAACTCAAGCACACTATTACTCGGCTCGGCTTGGCTCGTTAACACCCCTATTTGAGAGTTATAACTCCGTTATCGGTTTCAATGGACCAACAAAAAATACTTAAGACGTTATTATTATAGCTTTTGTGCCTTATATAAACGAGTTACAGTTCATATCCAACTTTTACTCTTAGCAATTTAGTAGGTCATACATACTATTCAAAATCCGTAGATAAATAAAAAAAATGAGAACGATATTTATAAATTCTTAACTCAATCTAATGCTTCTAATATTTTCTTCTTAATCATAAAAGTAATTGTAATGTAAATTAATATCAAAACATCTTTAAATTATTTTTTTAAAAAGAATTAAAAGCAGCTCAAATGCAAAAAAAAAAAAAATCAACTTCCTTATTATTCACTATACTTTCTATGTATATAAACGTCATTACGTGAGACCCAATAAAATAGTTCACATTAGATGTGACTTATATAAGCACATAAGGTATAACCCACCTTATATTTTCTCATAAACTTTTATGCATCGACCATATGGAGATATATAAATAAGTCATATAATTTTAACATTCACGACTTGAGAAAATAAATAATATATATTTTATACTTTTCACAAGCCATCAAAAAGTCAAGTTGCAACCAAAAAAATCACTTTTATTAAAATAAATATAAATTTCTCCGAAAAATGTATGAATTTCCTCGAAATTCTTTTGCATGGCTCGCCGGCCTTACCCTTTTCTAATTTAGGCAATCCCATCATTTGGCATGGTATTGAGTTAGCAGCTTCAATAATATTCTTATTAACTTTGCCGAAGTATAAAGTACAAATTTCGGCCCTAAATCATTCCTTTAAAATTAATAAGCCAAAGTTAAAATCTATTATCTTACCATGTAAATATAAGATATGAGACAAATTTAAAAAATATTACAAATAAGGTGTATTTTTTCCATCTAACAAGGAAAGTTTTTCTCACATACATGTACTAATTTATCACTCTTTAAAGTTAAAAAACTTCTTTGAACAAGCTTAAATCTCCAAAAGTACTAGCTAATAAATCAAAATTTTAATACTAGTTAATATATAAAAAATTTAAAGCTACAGACTCACTGTGCCAAATTAAGTGATGATTGTGTTGAACAAGTGTATATTCACATCTTGAACTCTATATTTGTGACCCAAAAATAATGGTATATTCGATTACAAATGTATATCTATTCTAGGCAAGGTAAAACATTATTCCATGCAATGTCGATTATGAGGCAAGAAGAGCGGTTGGTTTTAAATTCTGTGGGTAAGTAGATGTTCTTGCCTGTATCGATGGAGTCACCGGATATATAAGAACTGCCGGAAACACGGCCGCCGGCGAGACGATGCACATTATTTGACCTGTGAAAATTTGCACTCAAATTGTTAGTACTATGAAAGTGAGATTGCCCATGTTGTTGGTCAGGGATGTGTACGGATGATGAGATATATGGCTCTGTTGGCAGCCGATCTGAATCTTAACGTCCTAACTTGAATCTTGAATCTTATTCGAATATGAAAATTATATCTATTTTATTTATTAGATTTGTATCAAATTCGAATCTACTAAACCCATATTCAATTCATATCCTATTCGATTGAATAAAATAATATAAATTTTAATATTAAAAGAAAAAATTATACAAAATATTTTAAAATATAATTTTATAAAATATCACATATTTAGATTGGATACTAGTAGGATCACAATAAACCTATATCTGATCTGGATATTTTTTAGATGTTATATATATATATATATTAATATGAAAATAAAAAAATTAAAATATAATTTTATAAAATATATCACATATAGGTACAAACATACCCACACACACACACAGATATATGTTGTAAAACTCACGATTCGAATTAGGGTTTTATATTTAAAACTAGTCAGTTTGACTGTTATTTCAGGTCGAATATGTTTCATAACACATGTACTGAGTCGACGCTAGTCGCGTGTATGAGTTATGAGAGTCATGCGTACCCAAGTATGTGATGATAACAGCAGGAAAAAAATGAGTTATTAGTATGTATGAGAGTATACAACTTATTTTTTTATTATATATAGTGGATCGTATAATTAGTTTAGGCCGTTTACTGCGTAAGGACGCGTTATGGGCAGTTTTGGGTGGGTTGATAGCTATAGAACATATCATTTGGATGTTGTGATGTTGTGTTATTTTAGGGAATTTTTCCCAATTTTTTTAAATTTTTTTAGAATTATTTCGATTTAGATATTATTTTTGACTCGAGCAGGAATCGAGTCAAGTCCTATTTACAAGTCTGCCACCCAACGAGTTTGTCACCCCGCGCCCCCCCCTCTCCCGACACCTTCATCCCAAACCCTAGCCTCCCCAAGCATTGCCGTCGCCGCTATCGGTGCAGCCCCGCCGCCGATCGACGCCACTCCCTCCCACGACGGCGTCGCAGTGCCGCCCCGAACACAGTCCGGTCGTCACGACGTGGGATCTCTGTGCCTAGCGTGGAGCCCGTGTTGGGTCGCATCGCCGATCCCGCCGCCAACGATCGTCGCCGTGGCCATCCAGTGGCCGCCTCGGCGTCACCGACTACCCAGCTTCCTTCCCCGATCAGATCGAAGCCCGTCGCCACCTTGGCCGGCCGGATCTAGCCACCCATAGCCGCCGCCTGTTTTAGCCATTTTCCGGCGAGCCGCCGCCTCCGTCAGCCACGTCGATGCGACAAACGCGTCGAGCTCGCCGAGCTGGTTCTGATGGTACCCAATACGACCACTATCCGGCCAGTAGATGTCGCCGGCGACTGTCCCAGGAAAACAGTTGGAAAGTCGCCGGGAAACTACTAAACCGCCGAAATTTGCTGGAAAATCGGATTGATGGAAATCGCCGGGTCTTTCGCTGAGTTCATCTAGTTGAACCCGATCGAGCTTCGAATGCCATCGGGCGCGGAATTCGAGGTTCGAGATGCACGAACGACGAAACCCTAGTCGTCGCCGATTATCGATGACGCGAGGTATAATTACCTCCAAGTTTATTATTTAGAATTGATGATTGTTAGACAACATGCTAGGGTTGAGTAATTGATATAATAAATGCCTAAATGTGAATGAAATGATGAATTACATGATCTGATTAAGAATGATGAGGATTAAGTAATTTAATGAGATAGATCAAGTATGAGCATGATAGTTGATTACGATGTAATTTAGAAAAATATAATAAAATTGGTATGAATAGGATGACTTAGAATTATATACACTAATGTTTGTTGATTTTCTTGTTCGATGATAATTGTATTGGGTGTGATGTTTATTGAGTTGATACATCATTTAGTTAGCGGGTGTTAACTTTTAGATTTGATGTGTAGGTACGGAGTATGAGCTCGCCGCTTAGGCACTATGACATGCTTGGAGCTTCTACCAGGTCCGTTTAGGACTCACTTCTGCTTTTACGCTATTTCTAATGTAGGTTTGATTATTATTTGCAGGACGGGTTAAGTGGCGTTTTATCGGATCCCACTTAACTTGGGTCATTTAGCCGAACTATTTTCCGGATTAATAACCCTCGAGGATGAGATCCCTTGAGAATGATTTCGAAAACAAGGTCCACAGCAAGTTGCCTTCGGGCCTATTTTATAAATCCCTTCCTAGGTTTATATATATTTTTATCGAGTTTTCAGTGAGACGAGAGATGGAGAAATCGACTATACGTACCATGTAGAGGATGTCATGACACTCAAAGCGGGCTCTGGATTAGTGCCAGCGGACTGTTCCATTCCCGAAGGATCTTAACAACTCTGCGTTTGAGTTCCTCATACCCGGAGAACGTGGAGGTTTACGGGTAATGTTTAATACAGCGACTTGTGGTTCAAAGGATACTGAAAGTGATTGCATGGGAGTACTCGGTCTTCATACTCAAGACCAAGAGAAATATAGAGGTAATGAGAGGGCTTAGGATTTGAGACCAGAAAATGAAGGAAGAATATACCGAAAGAGGCAATAACAGCAGCAGTTCAGTCAGTTTGGGACACTACCGGGTCTGTAGCCTAGTGGCTCCTCAGTAGATACCCTTCAGAGAGTTCACGAGGAGTATATATGATTGTTTTCTTTTATATGAGAGTTTGCTCTCATAGTCAATTTATTATTAGTTATTTTTCAGGCCATTTATTTTTTGTACTATAACCGGGGCCCAAAACATGCCAGTTCGGTTCACGAGGATAAACTGGATTTAGGGTGTTACGTATGTTTTATTTACTGCTAGTGATAGCATTTTCAAAGTCCACCATTAATTAATTATAACTTTTTTTCGTATAATAAGCTTGATGAAGATGATTTCAAGGAAGAGCAGAATTCTGTTGCTCGTCTAATCCACATGCTGCATAACGACGATCCAGAAGAGATGTTAAAGGTGAGTCATAATTTGATATTAGTATCCTGTGGTTCTTTTATTTATTTTATGGATTAAATTGTTTGATTTTAATATACAAGTTATTCTGGAGATTGTCTTTTGCTTCATGAAATGAGACTTGTTTGTATGTTTTATTGCTTCTCTAGTTTTATGTTCTTAAGTCGAATACATGCATGGTTCACCATTTGTGCAAACATTCTTCTTGGTACTATTTCATTCTTGACCAAGCTTTTCATCTCTAGTATACGGTAGAGACATTTGAAACGCTGTTTTATTGCTGCTCTTCTCTAGATCGTTTGTGCAGTGTGGAAGCACATCCTTCGAGGAGGTCCCAAACGCCTGCCATTCACAGTTCCACCCCTGATATTTTCTGTTCTCAAGGTCTGATCCTGTTTCACTTACAATTTCTACGGGGACGAACTGTTCATTACGAGGCGGAACTTGGTTACATTCTGGAATTTATGGGCACGGAGTTCTTCAAATGATTTAATTGATGTTAAATTTCATATTTGCACTAGGGAATGAGATGCTTGATTATGTGGTGTAAATTAGGTAGCAAGTGTGGTAATGTTGCATGTCTTGCTTTCTGAAAATTGTCTGTTAGAACAGTATGGACTAGTGATGGCTCGTGAACATATTTTTTGAAAATTGTGAATGGGATTGTATGGTTTCTTTTGAGTGGTAGAGGACAGATTTTGGACATTTATTTCTGTGTCCTTGTTTGGTTAAAATGTTGCAACATTTTTTTAATCTTCTCCTTTATGGTGTCTTAAAGGATGGGTGATATCTATGCATAAAAGAGTTAGGAAAATGCCCTACGATTTGTATGTAAAGCTCTCTCCCTCACAAGCTGACTCAAGAATGAAAAGATTTGAGAGCAAGATCATAACTTCATAAAATCCTGTTTGCATGCTACTTTTATGCTTATTAATTTGTTTAGTATGTTAACGCATAAGTATTTACTCAAGTGTTAGAGCATCATTTATGTCCCCAAAAGTGACTTGTAACAGGTTCATGGGTCTCTCTTAATCCAAAAGCTAGCTTAAGAATTAAGGCTTTCCCATTAGCCTATATATAAGTCACTTGTTGCCTCCAAATGGGATGTGGGATTAACCCAACAATTCTCCCCTTCACACATCATAACACCTGAATCATCTCTCCCTCACCACATGCGGAGCTAACATGTCTTGGTGAGGTTCCAGATGATACAAATTCGGGCCAACTTCGGACCAACTGACAAATAGGGAGACACAAATTCGGACCGGCCGACAAATTGTGTGGCTAATTGAGGCAACACCAACACCAAAACCAACCTTGGCTCCGATACCACTTGTTGGGCCCTTCAGGCCCCAAAAGTGACTTGCAACAAGTTCATGGGCCTCTCTTAATCCAAAAGCTAACTTAAGAATTAAGGCTTTCCCATTAGCCTATATACAAGTCACTTGTTGCCTCCAAATGGGATGTGGGATTAACCCAACAATTTATTCTGGTAAATGTTTGTACTGTAGTTGGTTAGACGCCTGCAAGGTCAAGATGTGGATATGGCTGGCGAAGAAGTGCCTGCAACCGTGAAGAATTCTTGGCTGTAATTTTAATTAATATTTGTTTTCACTTTTCATTTTGTTTTCTTTTCTGGTATTCACCAATTACAGTAGTTTTCTGTTTTTTTTATTGACATGCGTAAGTAGGAAAATTTTTCTCTGTTTAACCTTGTATGATACAATAACTGTCATTGCAATGCAGGATTCGAAAGTATAAGTAACTGAAATTCATCTAATGATTGGTGCTCTTCAGAGGATGAGTATATTTGGTGTTGAGAACAGGGATACCACCCTTACACAGAAAGCCACTGGGGTATCACAAGCTTTGTCCATTGACTTATATTGTTGGTGTCTTGTATTAATTGAGTCTCACTTTGTTTTGTTATTTTCAGTACTCTGCAAAGCTATTAAAATGCCAGATCAGTGCAGAGTAGTTTATGCATGTTCACATTTGTTCTGGGTTGACGACGATCAAGATGGCATAAAGGATGGAGAAAGGTAGGGGTGTAAATGAGCCGAGCCTAGCTGAGCAGGGTGTGTTTGAATTTGGCTTAATATAAAATGAGTCGAGCTGAATTTTAACGTAAATTAGTCGAGCTTTAATATAAACGAGCTGAGCCAAATTTGTCTAAAATTTATGTTGTTTTTCTCGCTGTGTTTTCGAGCCGAGTTTCAGTTAAGAGAATATTTGTGCTTAATTTGTATTCGATTTATATACGATTAAAATTTTCTTTCTAATACTATATAAGTTTAATTTGACCTCAATAGTATTTATCATCCGAGTAGAGCCGAATATTTTTTCGAGTTTGAACACATCGAGTTTGAGTTTCGAGTTTAACCGAGCCAAACACTCCTTAGCTCAAGCTTTGTTCGTTTTTCAACGAGCTTATCTATTTCGAGTCTGAGTATTTTTTCGAACATAAAATTAACAAGCACAAGCCGAGTCGAACGCAAAAAACTCGTGGGTAAGCTTGGCTCGTTTACACCCTAAAAAAAGGTGCTGCCTAGTGTTTCCTGTTCTTTACGATTAGAATAAATATTTGAAAAGCTTTCCTCTTGCTAACTGTTACAAAGACAATATTATATTTAAGCTTGAATTTTCTCGCTTTCCTAGAGATGCATGACTTGAATTCCAGACTGAAATTTCTTTGATCATTGTTATTGTTCCATCTCTGCTTATCAAGATGCTGGAGAAGCTAGCTATACAGAGAAGTTGAAATTTTCAGCATTTTGTATATAGATGGTGTTCTCCGTCCTGCCATTTGCAGGGTTCTTCTTTGTCTCAAGCGCGCCTTGAGGATTGCCAATGCTGCTCAGCAAATGGCTAGTGCTACAAGAGGCAGCAGCGGGCCAGTGTCATTATTTGTGGAAATATTGAACAAGTGTTTGCTTTATAGATCTGTAGTTAAAACGCAATGTGTATCTTGCCATGTTTCTAATCGCCTTTGCAAACGATTTTTCAGGTATTTGTACTCTTTCGAGAAAGGAAACCCACAAATCACAAGCTCAGTGATCCAGGACTTGATTGAATTGATCACAACCGAAATGCAGAGTGATAACACAACAACAGATCCTTCTGCTAATGCTTTCTTTACCAGCACATGGAGATACATCCAGTTTCAGAAACAGAAGGGTCGAGCATTGGGCGAAAAATGTGAGCCTATTAAGGTGACACTATGAGTTTCCTGTTTGATTTTTTTTTTCTTTTTCTTTTTACAAATCATTCACTGTGGGGGAGCAAAATGTGAGATACAGATTGAAAATTATTTTGTAAATTATGTTCTAGTTCTAGGTTTATATAGCAGAGTCCTTCAATTTGTGTTCAAAATGAGCATTGACAATGTACACATTTACCCTGTTGTCTTTGAGGTAATTTAAATATTTACATCCCCTTGTAATCATGCCATTAATGAACTTGCTTCATTTTTTTATGTGATTATCGACTTTTTATCTTTTTGTTGGGCGGGCTCAGCAGCTTATATTTGTACATTGCAGACTATTTATTTTCTTCTTCTTTTTTAATGAAGTAATTGCTTCCTATTTCTTGACTACTTAAAAATTTAGTTTCTCATTCTGATGAAGGGTTTTTTTTTAAAAAAAATAGTGAATATATGATGTAGATTAATTATGAATTAGCTTGTGAATGTAAAAACCCCCAAGGAAATATGCATTTTGCTTCTAGTTGTAGTTAATTTATTTTGTTGGCCTAGACTAAAGAGCTCCCATTTACTAATTTTATTACTTTGGAAAAACAATATAAATATTCATTTGAGTTAAATAAGACGATCATAAATTCAAGTCGAATCAAGCAATATCAAGTTTAAATAAAACGTTACAACAAAACACGAATAACAAGTTTGAAAAGCTACTTGTATTACATTCTTTTATCTTCACCTCAGAACACCACTAAAATACGGTCGATGTACTTGGAATAATAATCAATTCTCATTCAAACCCGATAAATATTTAAATTAGAACCGGGCTTCAAAGCCAAATTAAACAAAAACCATACCCAATAAATATTTGATCGAATCTGGAAACCAAAAAAATCTAGGTACTGATCCAATTCATTAAATTATTTTTTTATAATCATTATTAGGTTTATCTTATAGTAGATTTGAAGGTGACTGGTGAATTGTATATAGACTAATAAAAAAGATTTATTTATTAAATTAAAATTTAAATTATATATAGGCTAATAAATATCTTGGCTTTATGGTATGTCAGTCACCCCTAATTGGAGTCTATTAAATCTGAGTCTCCAAAAACTTTACTATAATATGTGAACTTAGCATGTAGTAAAAGGGAGATAATTCGGATGGTAGGTACCTTATTCAAGAGTCTTATAAAACTTCACTGTAACATTTGGGCCTAGCATGCGGAGAGGGAGAAATGATTCGAATAATAACTAGTTCGAATTGGAGTCTCCTCTAATTTTACTATAACCAAACATGTAATGGGGGAAAGATAATTCAGATAATATGATGTGTGAGGGGAGAATTGTTGGAGATGATAATTGTTGGTTTTATCTTACATAATATTTGGAGGTGACTAATGACTTGTATATAGATTAATGAAAAAGTCTTATTCTTTAAACTAATTTTTAGACTAAAAAAACCCATAAAATCGCAAATTTTTGTAGACCCCATTAAGCATAACAATAATTAGATATAAAACAAGACAATGTGATAGAGAAATAAATTTAGATACCAAATGGGAAAGAGAAAATTTTAGAATATTTTCCCCTTTATGCTTGTCATCGTTTCTCGTTCTTATTTTATTGAAGGGACCAATAAGAAATAGCCGTAGCGGATAGCGTTGGTTAATATATCGTGTCCTTTTTCAATGGCAATCCGATATGGGACTAATAGCCGGACACTACCCAGGCATTGGATTTTGTACTTCTAGAGCAGCTCATACAAATATTAGTACGAGAACTTTAAAGGCCGAATATGAACACAAAAATAAATATTTGTACAAAAAGCCATCTTTATACATCTGAGGCATAAAAAAATACCCATAAAAATGCACCTGTGTTTAATGTAACCATCTCCTAAATCCTAACAATTTATTCTTTGATGCATTAAGTGGCCTGACTATCATCTGTTTTTCCAACACCTATGACACCATGGTCCTTTACATTGATGGTGGCCCCTTCAATACAGAAAATCAAATAGAATAAGAAGAAGAAGAAGAAGAATAGCTCTCCATTTCTTTTGCTTTTTGTTTAACAAAATGTATACTATGTTGTGGGCAATTTATAATAGGAAATGGGTTTTAATATGCAATGATATCCTCAACTATAGATAGCATTTTCACTTATATCGTCCAATTCTCTCACTATATATCGAATATGTATACTGCATGGTTTATGATGCCAAAAGAGATCTACCATTAATATAGATTTTAATTTTTATCCTTTGGATTAAATGGGAAGAATTAGGTCGATCCATGTCTTATATTTCAAACCACAAGTGAAACTAAGCAGCTCAGGGTCATTGATTTGGGTGTGGTTTTAAGTCAACACTTACTCGACATCCCACTTATCTAATTCCTTTGTAAAAGAATTGACCGTCCTTTTCATGTAGGAATTGACCATAATATATCTTATCCATACATAATATCATTAAAAATAAATATAAATTTTGGACTATAACTTAATATCTGTAATGGGTTTGCAAAAATATCTATAAGGGTAAAATTTGGATATTTATACCCTATTGAAGCAAGGAACCATAACATATATATTTGGAGCTGAATCCATTTTAAGAGATTTGAAAAGTTATTATCTTCTTAAAAAGTTCTATACATCTATCAACAACGTAGAATAATGAAATGAGTCTATGCATCTTTATAATATGGGTTGGGAATTTTTTTTTTTTTTGCTATGAGAGCTATTCCTTAAAATTTATTATCTATCAATAAAACAAGGTGGTTGTCCGGTGGTCTTAAAGTACTTAATTTAATGTTATTATTATTAAATTTTCATTAAGGAACTCTTTCATGAGTGAGGAATTAAGATTTAATGGTGGCATAAATTCAAAATTCAATGGTGATTTTGAAGTTATTAATGGTATATTTTTTTCTTCTAACACCTTGAATACCCACCCCCTTACTTTCGGGTATGCTATTTACATTTCTTCAACGCGGTTGTAATTTATATCCAAATCTTATGGCTCCAGTCTTCTTCCAATCATAAATTGTTTGACAAAAGCTCGCCTTTACTGGCAAATTGTAAAAGAGATTGAAGAATGCAACAGCTGATATTTTATACAAGCTTGATTCCATGCATTGTGGAGAATATATAAGCTACTTCAAATCAAAAGCTAAATAGCTGAGATGAACCTTGACGACTTCATCTGAAAAACTGAAAAGTAAAACCCAACAATCATCTGGAAATGTAGGAAGAACATGACCAGAAATAGAGCAAGACAAGAAATCAAGACAGAGAACTCAGATAAATATGATTACTACGACATACAATTTATCATGATCCTACGAATTGCAGCTACAATGCCATAAAAAAATACACTTCTCCTAACTTATATAATGCCAGAGCTCATGAACAGGCGGATGGCGTTGCTAATGGCCCTTCGTAATCAGCTTCCTGTTATACTATATACTAAGTAGAAGTACACAGAACGGCCTAGATATAATATATCTACCTAAAATATACTCTGCCAGGGGGTTATTTTACTTCCATGGCATACTCCCCAAACCGTGGGAGTTGTTATTGTTGTCATACGCTCCTGCGTTCTGGTTTATTGGGCTCCCAGCTCCACCAGAGGATTCACTCAGTGTTCCACGAGATGGAGGACTCACTGCCCCAGTTTTTCCTCTAGATGAAATTACCTTTGGCATAGCAGATGAAGGGTCCTGTGAGAAATGCGATTTCGAAACTTTCCGCCCTTCTTGAAGAAAACTGCCAACAACCACCTGCAAAACACAGTTCTCTTTATTAAGATTATGAAGCCTAGATATTTATTTAAAATTTTTATTCTAGACATAATGTAATGTTCATTTAAGAAATTCACCAAAACTATTTTGCATTCAGAAAATGTAAAGACTGTGAGGCCACAGTATCCCCATTTGAACAAGCAAACAAGTCTAATGTTTTTGGAAAGTATGTAGGAAGCCATTCTGTTTTTTTAGTAAAACTCAGGTAAGAATTAAGAAAAGAACATCTAAATGGGGGCGATCTGGATATCTTTTGTTCCGCAGCAATGTCTGGCCTTGGGAGACGAAATAATAAAATATACACACACGTCCACAGGAACAACGGGAGCAACAATAGAGAACTAGACTAACCTGGACGGGAGATGCAGCCGTTAGAAGCCCAGCTACTCCACCACCTAAAACACGGCCATCTGAACCTGCCAGTGACACACTCAGCCCACCGGTTCGACTACGCTGACCTCCACTCTCAGACAATAGAAATGAACCAGAAAATGACAGGATCTCATACCGCCCCTGATAATGAGCAATCATTAATCAAGGTAAGATAAGACTCTGCAAGCGAAGTTAGAAAAAAAAAATCTAACGAAGTACATCATTAACTGTTGGTACACAATCTGAGAAAAAAATTTCAACTGAAAAATAAGCAAACCTCTAAAGTTACAGTGCCACCAGATGATGCTGCCTGACGAAGTGTAATGTTAGACAGAGCACCATTTGCTGATAGAATACAGATGGCCCTAGGTCCTTTCTGAGAGAATGACATTATCTTTGATGAAACATCCTAACACAATTATATGGAAAATATATCAATCCTCGTTCTAAGCCGATGAATCTAAGCACAGTAGTACTAAGTCCATAAATAAGAGCCAAATATGAAAGACAATCGATTGTCCTATATCACTTAGATAACCATAGAATGCCATATTCTAATGGGGTCGCTTACTATCAGCTCAAGCTGAAATAGGAATATTAGCTCAAGTAGAATCTGGCCATGTATTCAAATCACAAAAACAGACTTTTTTTGAAATCGACAAAATTTACCCATTATCCAGCCAATATCAAAAAATAAGTTGAGATGGAAAGGGAAATTTTAACTCAAGCAGATATTAATTTTGTCCTACTCAAATAAACACTAAACAGCTTATATTCCATTGGTCATTCTCATAAAGAATAAATGCCTGGTGAATAAGAAAGTACCAATCATTAAAATATACTGATTTGAACTGATAAAAACATACCTCACCCGCTTTAACAGTAATTATGTGAGGTGTAAAGCCAACTCCAGCAGATCCTGAGAACCAGTCAATTAATGATAAGTAAAAGCTCA
Organism: Piper longum; assembly: GCA_032619315.1. Classification (NCBI taxonomy): domain Eukaryota; kingdom Viridiplantae; phylum Streptophyta; class Magnoliopsida; order Piperales; family Piperaceae; genus Piper; species Piper longum. The sequence continues at coordinate 15,485 of JAVDBV010070049.1, forward strand.
TCAAAAAATTAATAAAATGCATCTGCAATTTTGCATCCACACCACATGTCAAGTACTACCCATGATTGGGAAGCTTCAACAAACAAAAAAGATTTCACAAGCAGAAAAGAAAAAGATGGCAATGATGAGAACGCAGACATACCTAAAGCAGCCATCTGCTGTTTCCTTCCAGAGCCAGGTGGCCTGCCCCGAACCTTCTTGGCAGACGCGTCCGTGGGCGAAGGCAGCCCAGGACCAGCCGACGACGGCGACAGGCCAAGCGCCATGGCGCCATCAGGCCCATACTTCCTCGGTCTCCCACGCTTCCTCTTCACCTGATCCCCCGCGCCCCCATTCCCTCCCTGCCCAACAATCCCCGGAGTCGGCGGCGCATCGCCGCCGGCCGTCGACGGCGAGTACTGCGGGGCCGCGGCCGTCACAGGTTTGTACACCGGCGCCCCCTCCGAGCTATACGCCAACCTCATCGTCTGCATGGCGGCCGCCTGCGGGTGAACGGCGGCGCTGATCCCAAACGCTTCTCTACCTGCCATTTCACTGCCAATCCCAACAACACAACCTTCCATTAATCCAACACCAAAGCTTTCAAAAAAAAAAAAAAATCAAAATGCTACAAGAGCAACCACAAAATCAACCAAGACCGAAAATTTTTAAGCGCTGCAAACACCAATCATCAAAATCAAAACCACTAAACACAAAATTTTGCGGTCGATTTCGAACAAACAAACAAACTCTACCAACTCCAAGCAAGCATCTTTCTAAACCCAAAACCCTTCAAAAAGAGAGAGAGAGAGAGTAAAAGCTCGCCAATTTGCGCCGACTCGCCCCCACAAAAATCGAAGAGATATAACGTCGACAACAAACTCTTCAGAAATCTATACTTCGGTAAAATAAAAAAAATAAAAAAAACCCAACGACGAAACCAAACGCGATCTTTCCTTAAAATAAACCAAACGGGGGGAAAAAAATCCGCATCTTGGGCTAAAATCCATTTACTTTTTTTCCCCCGCAAAAAGTCACCTTTTCTCCCAAAAAAAAAAACAGAAAAAAGTGCAGAAAATCGGAAAAATAGCTCCGGAATCGGGAAAAATCGGGGGGAAATGTTGCACCTGGTGGAAAAAGTGGGGGAAATCGGAGGTGCGCATCAGAAAAGCTTGGAGATTTTTGCAGGCTCTGTGGAGGTGATGGGGAGAGGAAGAAGATGAGGTGAAGTGGGGGGATGGTTGGAGGTGTCCTAAAATATTTTCCGTTTTTTTTTCTTTTCTCTTTTTCGGTAAAAACATAAAAATAATAAAATGGTTTTGTTTCGAGCCCCTTCCGTTGCGTCGGCTTTTATTTATTTTTTTAACCCCCCTTACATTAAAAAAAATGGGTACAAAACTAGTTTTTTGCTTCATTGTATTTATTGATTTTAACCCTTATGAGGCCATTATAAATATTAATTAAAGCTTTAAGATTACACGTAATGTACCGGTTATATCTATATTTTTTTAAAACATGTATTGATATACTAGCTCCGATTGATTATTCCCACCGCAAATTAATTTGTGCCATGCGAGCTTATATTATTTAAAAATTACGAAATAATAATAATAATAATAATTTTTAGTTAGAATTTATTGTTAAAATATTTTGATTATAATGAAAGAGAATCGAGGGAATATTCCACTGAGATATTTTAGGGATTATATTTTTGTAGATCATTAGAAAGGGTTTGGACGTTAAGGAAATAATCGTTCCTCTCCCTACCTACTTCTTTTCCTCCTAGTTAGTATTCTCTTTATTTTCTTTTCTTTATCCATACTTTTTTATTTAATTTCTTTCTTTTTTGTTTCTTGCATATCACTAGTTGTTTCTAGTCTTCTTCTTTTTGAATTCTAATTATTAGTTGAGACTGTTATTTCTTTTAAAAGTTCATGTTTTCTTTTAACAGAGTAAATGGTATACACTGTGGAAAACTTATTAAATACCAGAGTAAATGGTATCTAATAAGTTATACCTAGAATTTAAACCAATGATTTTTGTCGTATGAAAGTAATACTCTAACTGCAAAGTTTATCGACGTTGATTCGCTTGGAAAAATACCAGTCAGAGACATTGTTAGGTTTTGGTGTGGTGTTTCACAACATTTACTTTGCATGATTTTTCTTCCCCAGGCTATCCCTTTTATTTGTTAATAACTAGTTTATTTAATTTTATCATGTTAATTATCAAGGTAACAAATGAATGATATTTTTAAATTTTATTCGTTAATGACTAGTTTATTTAATTTTATCATGTTAATTAGCAAGGTAACAAATGAATGATATTTTTAAATAAATTATATAACTTGTTATTTTTAAGTTAAGATATTAAAAATGTGATAAAAAATTGTAGCCATTATTGGTTAACTATTAATTAATTTCCCACCTTGTTTTGTTGCTAATGGATTAATTATATCACTGTTAATTTTGTATAATATAATTAATATTTGTGGTTTATTGCATGTCGTTAATAAATTAACTATATATAATATTATAAGGAAATTATAAAATAAAGTTAGCATCCTTATTGTGTTTAAAATTAATATTATGTGATTAACATACCAATCATGATAGAAATATTATTAAACTTTATTCAAGGCTTAACATTAAGTACAAAATAGATAAATTGATTATTTTAATAATAGATCAATTAAGATTTGTAATATGGGTTATCAAAATTTTGATAACCTTTAGTGTTGGACTATAATAACATGCTTAAAATAAATAAAGTTTAAATATTTCGTAAGTGATGAAATTAAAATAAATTTACAAATGTTATCCTTAAATTATGATAACACAAATTATTTTAAATAATTTAATGAAATGGGTTAATTAATGGTTGGGTAAATATTTTGAAATAAGTAAAAAGGTTAATCATTTAGTATAGGTATTCCCAAATTATTGTTAATGGAATAAGTATATGTTACGTCCTAAATTGCTGTTAAATACTACTATTAATTAAAAGTTGTAATTATGATCTTGTTCAACGAGATGGTAATTTTCATATATTTCCTCGTTTAAGTGATTGTCATTAGGGGTGCTAATTGAGCGAGCGAGCTGAGCTCATTTTGTGCTCGAACTTAACTCGAATAGCTTAAAGTTCGTTCGAGTTCAACTTGAGATCGAACGAATTTTGAGCATTTATGCTTGAAATCGGCTCAAAATTTTTATAGTGTTCGAGCTTGTACACACTTAAACTGTTTAATTTTGATAAGCTCGAAACCGGCTCGTTTTTTTTGTGAGCTTGAAACTAACTCGTTTGGGAGTTCGAAAATAGCACGTTTGGGAGATCACAGCCAGCTCGTTTGGGATCTCAAAACATGCTCATTTGGTAGCTCGAAACCAACTTAATCATAAAATAAAAAATAACTTATTTAGGAGGCAATATCTAACTATAGTTTATAGAGATTAAAATTAACAAAAAATAGTTTATCAACATATTTATATAAAATATCTCAATAATAAAAGGTTGTTTCAAGTTACAACCATGCTTCAATTTTTTTTACAAAATGCCTAAAACACTATTTTATAATAAACATTTCCAAAAAAAAAATGCTTAGAATTGTAAACCCAAAGATAAAAAAGACAATCAAAAGTCTATATTTTATAACTTTCTTCATCTATATTTAGACCGCTTTTATCCGGCCTTCATCCTGAAAAGATTAACAGATATCATTCATTGTGAGATGTTAAATTAAATAAAAATAAATAAATGTTGTAAAATGATTAAACATATTTTATTATCAACTCCAATGAATAAAGTTCATAGGTATATTCGTCATAACAAGTTAACAATTAACATGTATTTCATATTTAATTGTCAATTGATATGTTCAAATGATTCACATAACCCAATTTCCTATTATTAACAGTAAAAAAATATTCTTTATGAAAAAATACTTTATAAAAAATATTAGAAAATTATTAAATTAACACATAACAATAGATGCACTCACAGCCCTTCGGTGAAAAAATGATTAAAAAACCTATTAATATTTATTTTATTTTATTTATTACCTAAGTCTAATTTTTAACCCATACGTAAAAAAATAATAAATAATATTTCACCTTATGGGCAATGTTGTAAAAATTGGAATCAGACATTGAATCGGATTAAAAGGGAGTCATTGAATCGAACTGATTCATTAAAAATCAGACATGAATTTTCAATCGGTCAAAATTGGTGGGTTTTTAGTTATAAAAGATATTATTTTAAAGTTATGGTATGCATTATATTTTATGGTATTTTTTATTTTTTTTGTATTTTTTAAATTATTTATAGTTACTTATTATTTTTTATTCAATTCGGAGTCGAATCAACTTTTAATTAAGAGAATGCTAAAGACCAATTATTTACCCCCGAATCTCTTGGTGCCGGTTAGCATATTGTCGATCGCCATTATTGTAAAACCCGTGACTCGAGTCAGGGTTTTATTACAGCGAACCTATCAGTTCAACCGTCGGTTCGAGTTGAGTTAGTTTATAGACCGCATGCTGAGTCGTGACCAGCCGTGAGTTATGAACGACGAGGGTTAAGTGTACTTGATTATATGATTATAACATAGAAAAGATGGTGAGAAATTAGTTATCATAATATATGAAAGTATTTAGTGATTTTTCTTTTTACGGATTTGATCATAGAAATAGCTTTAGGCCGATTAACACATTAAAACGCGTTATTTGGTAGTTATGGTGGGTTATTAGCTATAGAGCATGTCATTTTGATGTTGTAGTGTTTATTTTATTTTACATGATTTTTTATAATTTTTTCAGATTTTTTTTAGATTTATTACTAGCTAGTTATTATTTTGACTCGAGTAGGAATTGAGTCAGTACTTAATTACGAAATTGTCATTGTGGTGTTTTTCTCCCTAACCTGACACCTTTTCACCCAAACCTGACGCCGCCACCTTGGGTCGCCGCCGCCGCCGTCGCCGACGCTGCCCCGGCCGCCGATCGCCCGCCACCCAGCTCTCCGTGCCATCGCTGTGCCGCCCCGACCAAGCCCGACCGCCTCCCAGCCGCTGCGACGCCGGAAATCACCCCCGATTTCACCACTGTCCCGACCCGATTCTGCCGCCATCTTCGCCGGACCGTCGCCGCCGTGACGTTGGAGCCCTTCCCCTCGACCTCCCAGACACTTCCCCCTTACCTAGTGCCGCCGTCAAGGCCGGCCGTGAG
>JAVDBV010070053.1:0-12145 GCA_032619315.1 Piper longum
ATATATATATATATATGGTTGGGAAGCTCAAATCGACGCTGATAAAAGTTGAAACTGACTAGAGGCCTACAAGTGACGCTATGGATAGAAATTGAGGTAAATATGCTAAATGAGACTCAAATCAAACCGGGCCCATGAGGGTAACCTAAGATTTATGTAAAAGAGATACCCTAAAAAGCCCAAATGGATACTAAATGTTGTAACGACCTAGCCCTAGGCTAACATAAGAAAAAAAAAATCTATATACCTCAAATATACACTGATAGCTCATGCTCTACTGTAGCATAACTAAAGCTATCATCTATATATCGGATCTACAGCCTCTGTAACATGCTCATAAGGCCATCATGGCCTCATACTCATGGTGTGAAAGCTGAACTAATTCTACTCGAGACTGGCCCAAATCTAGCAAAGGAATGAGCGGGTATAATCCTAACTTGAAGCTGAGGTTTTACATCCTTTCTTTCTTATAAAAATGTCGTCTTCAAAATTTTCCATTCAATTGCGATCAGAGAACTCAACTGAAGAAGCGAGTGAGAGGGCAAAACTACAACAACCCATCTATGACTTGGGGGGCAGCTCTCCCTAAATAGCTGACTAAGCATAGCCGAACTAACCAACGTGAAGCTAAACTCTCAATACTAACAAAGCTCGCTAGCTTTTAACTAGTATGTCTAGAAAGGACCGTACATGCTCGAATTATCTGGTCGGACTGACCCGTAGTGCCAACTATGGTGACTGAAATGCCTTGACCTTGGTAGGATAACTACGTCAGGTGCAACGTATATAGGCTGACACCTACCCATGTCTTCTTGATTGTCACCAATGCGAAAGGTGGACTACGTGTACTCTGATGGCACTCTGCTCCGAGTCCTACGCCTATACTAAGGTGTCCTGTGAGTCTTGCTGCTATATTGTGCACATTAGTACAAGGTAATAGTATAGGCTAATGAGTTATACGACTCATTGTTATTAGTCTAGGTCAAACTCTCAGGTGTCCATGTACGAGGAACTAGGCCACTCCCTGGGTCCTAGTAGACTCAATCCTAAGTTAAGTATCTCACTCTGTTCCATAAGGGAACAAGGAAAATTACTATGAGTTTACTGCGTACTATGGCTCTGGAACACTCTCTACAAGCATTAACTACTAAATGAGGCTCTCTCTACAGAAAGGGGACAAGTACACTTGTGCATGCACAACATATCTCAAGGAGTGTAAGAGCATACTCTGCGTGAAATTGCAAAATCTGAATCTGCTCTGTGGCATGTGCACTAGTTAATGTCTACACGTTTGAACTATCTGAGTAAATTGGTGGGAGGACTAGTAAATCTGGAGTGGTGTGTGGAAATATTAGAGTGAAAATTTGGCTTTGCCTAACATCTATGGGTCACATGAAAGGAGGCTGGATCTCAGGTGGAGTTCTGGTCACACTATTCTGGAACTTTAACTAATAAATATTTTATCCTCATGTGCGGGGTCAGACATCATGTGTAATGGAGAAGTGCACTGAGCTAAGGAAATTCTACTATGTATATAACGACTTAGCCCAAAATGTAATGTAATGGGCCTAAGCCATTTCTTTAAAATAGTTAACTAAAATTAAAGATTTATAGTCCATCACACTTATAAACATGACCTTAGCCTAGTAGTAGGTATTAAATATAAGACTAAGATCATATTTATAAGTTGGAATGGACTATACATCTTTACCTTCGGTTAACGATTTTAAAGAAATGACTTAGGCCCATTACATTGCTCTTTGGGCCGAGTCGTTACAGGTGGTATCAGAGCATCCTGGTTCCATGTTAGATGGTGGGTTGGACTACAGACGTTGGCTAGGCTCTCGGTCTTGGGCCATGGAAGGTTGTGGGTCATGGGCCATGGAAGGTCGTGGGTTGGGGTGAGCAACGGGCCAAGTGTAGGAATTTCAGGGACAAAATTTCCTATGGTGGGTGGATTGTGAGATCCCTCAACTTAGTCCCACATTTATTACCTATTGGGTTAAGATTCTATTATAAGTGAGAATGAAATATAAATCTTTAACTTCGGTTAACCATTTTAAAGAAATGACTTAGGCCCATTACGTTGCATTTTGGGCCGGGTTGTTTCAATGTAGCTATGTCACCCTTGTTTGTACTGATGCAAGAGTATTATGCAAGTAATGTGGGTGATGAAATCTTTGTGAAGATACTTGGTGGCCAAAAGTAACAGTATGTCTATGCACATGCCTCTTAAGATCATTAGGATTGAACTCCATCACAATTGGCCAAGCTATGGAATAGTCAATCCATGGCAAGTCTAAGAGAGGGTTCATAAGTGGCTCTAGTCTAATCAGCTAACTGTAAGCATATGTTTCTCGATATAGTACTAGTCACGCATTTCTAAGCGAGCGGGGTTAAAGAATGTGGGGCTCATATTGAGGTTTGACATGTGTCTCGTCCGTTCTTCAGTGGTGTGTGGCCTACTATCCCATACCGATTTGTAGTAGTAATCTTCACTCACATGACTACTGCCGCTGTGGTAGACTCTCAAGCAAGGCTATCAATCAAGATGATTATATACTGCTATCCTTCTATCTAGTTAGTGTGGTCTAGTCTGACTGAAGTCCCTAATTGTGTAACTCCCAATCTACGGTGAAGTTGTCGCCTCAAGACGAGTCTGCAATCGACTACCTACACTGCAATTCATAAACAATACCAGGAAGGTACCTCCTATACTTGGGGTAAAGGCTTAATCCTACAGCTCAAGGTAAGGACCTAATCGTGATAACGAAACACAATGAAAATAATCTCTCCCTAAGGATGCACCCTCACTAACCCCACCATCTAACACCAAAGGCTCTGGCACGAGTTAAACTCCTCTCACTGGCTGGACCAATCACTGAATGGTTATATATTGTGTATTTGATCATCTGCTAATCATCTAATATGAGCACCTTGGCTTTGGGTCTGCCGATGTACAATCATGGTAATTGAAAAGTCTGACAACTCTGCTCATCCCATATGGAGGTCATACTGTCATGGTCTCTAACTCTGCCCATGTGCATCTCTCTAAAGACTATCACTAACATTATTTGATGATACTATCTTACAATACACACATGGCCGAAAGATGTCAGATGAAGGCAATGGTATGCAAAATGGTTAATGAAATCTATCCTTTGTCATCACATCAGAACAACATCAATTCTCCTAACTTTCCCTGGCCCTACTGATGCCATTGTAGCCATACCATGCCCTCAATCTCTGACCCTACTCGGTTCTAAAAGCTGTGACTCATTGTCTCTAGACAAGGCTAAGGAAGCCCTCAAGTAGGTACCCTCCTGTGGGGTGAGGCAACAACTACTTGGTCATGGTTTTCACCCTAACTGCTCCACTTGGTTGGGAGTTGAGCAATAGATAGATATCAGTAGTACATACTCAATCATTGGTAGTGTATTACAAACGGTAGTTGTGTAACTCGGATGGTGGTTATGCGACTCGGGTTATGGTAGTGCATCATCGATAGTGGTTGTGCAACTCGGTCGACGATAGTGCTATCCAAGTGCTAAGGGTTTGATCATGATCATGTATGTCATGAGCCGAATACTGTATATGGTATTTCTAACCCCATGTGTCTGTCACCAAGAGATGGCTGCTATCACCTTGACTTTGGCTGTCCAACCATGTGTGTTTGATCCGGAGGGGTTTGGATCATGGTGGTGATACGTATGATAGTGAATCAATACTTAGCTCACACTGATCTCCTAAAGTCTGGGGTGACTCTTCCTATAAGTGATGGCTGGCTCTCAAACAACAACTACTGATCTGGCACTAGTAGATCGAGTGAAATTTGGTCAAACGTCTAAATTTGTGGTCATAGGTAGTCTCACTCATCGTCAGTGTGTTCATGTCTGTTCTTGGTGAAGAGTACTCAATAGTGCTGTCAGGGTAGACATACACTAGTGGAAGAGGGGGAGGTGGCGACGTGCCCATGTGAAAGTAGGCCCTCCTTGCTACTCATCCTCATTCACAGTTATCTGCTGGAAGTGGTGCATCCAAGTCATCTACCCAAACCCTCATGTGTCCTCCAAGTACTCGAAGGGGTCCACTAGCATATCTATAGCCCTTATCTACAGGGATCTGTCTGAGCGTCAAAGTTCTCCAAGGTAGACCTCGAACTATGTCTAATAAATCTGTCCAAGGCACCTGGTGGTCCAGTTCACATGCCAACTAACTTGCCAGTGTGTCCATACTTCAAACTCCAGATAGGTGTCATCTCTAATAACATTGTCTCGCAATGTACACCATGACCCAAAGATGGAAGACTGAAATGGTGACATGCAAGGACAAAAAAGTGTTGTAATGTCCCTGGTGCTCAAGTGCTCCTGGTCACTATCCAACTCAATCGCAACTAACTAAAAAATGGAGACATTTTGATTTGTCTTAATCTTTGATACAATGGAAGGGAAAAATGGGTCTTTAAGCCCATCATGACATCCTTGTGAGATACCTGCTAGCAACTACTGATTCCATGTCTCAAATCTACCCATAATTCCTCTATGACTTCTAACACTAAAACATGTACAGCTCATTTCTGACCCAACAAACAATCTAGAAGCCTGAGAAAAGGCAAAGGAAATGACCCGCCAGCTTAAATAAGGATAGCTCCACACACTTGGCACAAAATAAGAGTCTTCCATCTCAATCGAGTAAGACATGACTCTAATACCAAACTGCAATGCCTCCATTATGGTTACTTAAGAACCAAATCAGAACTGTTATGATCGAGTTGAGTCATGTCTAATGTAATTAATCTACAACACTCAGATCAAAACAACCTCTTGGTGCCTCGAGAAAGGAAGACACATCATGATACGTCTAGTAAATACATAAACATACATCAAACACAAGCAAAAGAGCAAAAGGAAACAACGACGCATTGAGCTCAAGTGTGTGCAACATCTATTTGTCCTTCCACCAAAGCCGACCCAATACATAGAAATACAAGACCTACATAAATAATAAGAAAAACGTCACCAACGGGTGTTACTAATTAAGAAAATAACTACTAAAAATTGGCAAGTGGAATGTAATATTCCATGAGGAAGGAAAACTACATATAATCTCTATAGTAACACTCCCAAGGCATCTACTAAGGATCCACTAAGCTACAAACTCGATAGCATCACGAACTGAACTTGTGATGTGCTATTGTTGGGAAATGCCTCTCTTAGCAATTATTGATCCCACTCTTGGGAAAAAGAACATAACCTAAGCCCTCTCCAAACCTCCATATAACTCTTGGCCAAAAGCACATGGGTCGAGTACTCTTAAGCTACCTTTGATATCACAAGTTTAGACATGCGCTATACATAACAGTAGCCATCTACACACCTCTCCGGGTGTGAGGAAGCTCAAAACATAGAGATGTTAGGATCCCTAGGGATAGGTTACACTACTCTAGAGTCCATTTCAACCTATGTATGCACCCGCTCACTATATACACAAGGTCAAATTCACCCACTCTCAATTTACTAAAAACTTAATAAAAAACTATATATATGATTGGGATGGGAATCATATAAGTAGTGATAGCAACATGAGGTGGAGCTAAGTTTGAAAACAACACTAGAGATCTTATCCTCAAAGGTTATTAATCATAGAAGTAAAATGTGTCTAAATGACCTGTGTTAAGTAGGCTCCGGTAAAATAATTACTTACATGTCCTACAATTTAGATATCAAATCCACAATAGCCTAGAATGGTAAATCTGGGAAGAGTCTTGACAGATCTGTGGTCCAAGCTCCAAGTATATTAGTACCCCTACGGCGATCTCAAACTTCAGAACCCACTACCAAGCATAAGACTATGACGATCTTAACTTTATATGATGAATGGTCGTGGTGTATGCTCGCATCAACAATAACATGAAATGAATCAACAATAAACACTTGACATAACAAGGAAAAATGACTAATAAATAAATAAATAATTCTTGGATAAATAGATAAATAATAAATACATGAGAATAAATAATACACTAATCATAAAATAATAACACAATTATACTATATAAGTATGTGGCTAAAGGAGAGTAAATAATAGCACATATGAAAAAAATAATAAATAAATAAGTAAATAATAATTTGATAAATGCATACATTCATTAATAGGTAATATTAATTAATTAACAACATAGCTAACATAAACATGAACATATAATTAAACACAAATAAATAATAGCATACACATGATCAAAAAATAAATAAATAAATAAATAAATAAATGAAATTTGATAAACATGAATAAGATTAATATTAATAAGTAAATATAGCATAAATAATAAATAATCATATAAACATGTATCATAATCAACAAATATATAAATAACAAGAAAACACTAATGAATGAATGAATAAATAAATAAAACAAATAATAAACAAAAAATACCTCATAACATAAAAATATTATAAATAATGTGAATATGCATCTAAACTAATATATAAAGTTTCGAATTATTGAAAATGGTTGAGAATTAGATGAAAATGGGTGAAAACAGGCAAAAACAAGCTAAAATAAGTTGTCGAGTCAACTAGACTGAACTGGACTCAACCGAATGGTCCAAATTAGACCGGTCGAATGGTCTGGATCAGATTGGGTCAGCCGAGTTAACTCGATCCGGATTAACTAAAATGGTGGGTTGGGTTGACTGGGAAAACATGTTCACAAACACATGTAGGTAGACACATGCGCAAGCAGGAGGACATGCTTGGACGCGAACATGACGAATTGGGCAAACAGGCCGATGGTGCCTGTTGCCGGAAAGCTCCAATGATGGTGAAGCTAGGGTTGCCACCGGTCGGGATCAATGGCCCAATCTACGGTCAACGTGGTGGTGGTGAGCAACGAATTCTGGCCATCGACTAACCAAAAAATAGCCAAAAGGTGATAGAAATCGCCTAGAGGGTAGGTTGAGTCCCTGACGCAGATTCCGGTGGTGATGCTCATTGAGGATGGTTTCAAAATATCAACCGTCGAGTGGGCAATATGTTTGGGGTAATGGTTGCTGGTGTTCAGCCAGTGACTGGCTGGAAAATGGCTGAAAAGAGATGAAAATGCTGTCGAGAAAGAATGAGTCACCGGCAGAGGTCGAGGTTGGTCTCAAATGAAAGATCTTGGCGAGGGGAATTGATCTAGGTAGTTGGTCTCGCCGAAGGTGGCTTACCAGTGCCAAAAAATACCCTGAAGGATGCCGATGGAAGTGGAAATTGACAAATAAAGTGGCATCGCCAGGGGCGACTATAGCAGGGTCCGGTGTTGGTGCTGGCCCGGCAGCTGGAGGAGGGTTGGAGATTCGCTGGCATGGAACTGATAGAAAAAATACTCCAAAAAAGTGGGGAAATTTCTAAAAAATAATTGGCTATGATAGACATGGCCAAACCAGAACTGGCGATGTGACATGATTGGAATGCCTGACAACTTGTGGGCCTAGTGGGGTGAACCTAGGGTATACAGAATATATATGTGGTTGGAATGCTTGGATCAATGACAACAATAGTCAAAACTAACTTGAGGCCTAAAAGTGGCTTTATGGACTGAAATTGAGGTAAGAAAGCTAAATGAGCCTTGAAGACTAAACTCAGTCGAATGAATATCTAAGTCTCAAATAAAACTAGACCCACAAGGGATATCCGGTAGTCCAAAATCAATAAGATGCATGTAAATGAGATTTCCTTAAAAGCCCAAATAAATACTAAATGCTTCATCGACCTAGATGTAGGCCTAAAACCTAGGCTAACATAAGAAAAAAAAATATGTATACCTCGAGTATACACTGATAAGTCATGCATTACTGTAACATAACTAAAGCTATTATCTATATATCGAGCATACTCAGCCTCCATAACATGCTCATATTCATCTAAGATCCATACTCATGGTTGTCTCCTCCAATTGAATAAAAGTGTATAGGTTGAAATGAATTTAGTTAAACCATGTTAAGTTCTATTCTTTTATAGAGCGAAATAAATGATTAGTCCATAATGAAATTAAAGAACATGAAGGTAATGAAATGAACTTTTATTATGAAAAGTACTAAAAATTACAATAACCAAAACTACTTGATTCACTAAAGAGTTGAGATATGGTAAATAACAAATAACCATCCCTTTATATAGAGGATGAGATGTCCACGAGATACAAGAATTCAAGGAGATAGTTCACAACTCGATGTGGTCTAATTAATTATGATGTTTAATCAAGTTTACAACTCCTCGACTTGCTCAATCAATCCTCAAGTGTTTAGGAAGCATCTAAGGCCATCAACATCGTTTCTTTGTAGCTTTGTGAACTTCTTGTAGTTACCATTGTGTGGGGTTGAGTGTCATGACATTCCATTCCTAAGGTTGTTCTTTTTTTTTTCATCTCTTTTTTGCAATTAAATTCCAAAATTAAGCATATCTCATAAAATATTAAGTGAAATATTACCTAGTTTATAATATTTATACCCCGGATTTCCAAAATTACATTAAAAACATTACAAATATTGCATATATTAAACACTTAACACACCCTTGAACATGAACTTTTGTGCGTCCTGAGTAAAATATCATGAACATGACACAAAAAAATTTACCACACTAAAATGCTTAATCCCCATTATGTTCACATAAGATTCTTGATCAAACTATTGAGAGGCAACAAGATATCAATAAAATCAAAAATCCCTTTTTATCAATCACACCCAAAAGAAGGCTCCGAGTGTGTGTGTAAGAAAATCCTTTTCATCTACAAATAGAAAACAACTCTGGCTCATGTTTCAAAATGTTTTCCTTTCATCCCTATCTCCACTAATTTAGGCATTTATTTTTGTAATATTAACAGGTCTTTAAATTTTTATTTATTTATTTTGAGATTAGCCAGATTTTTCTATCAATTATAGAGTTACAAGGGTCCGATTATTCAGCAAAGTGCTATTATTCGAACAGAGAACCTGCCTCATCTTTTGATGTAAACTCCCATAAGTACTGAGTTACAAGGGCCTGGTTACTCGGAAAAGTAGTCATTGCTCCAATTTATTCACTTTTGTTTTATGCAAAGTAGTCATTGCTAGGGAAAATTAAAAAACAACCAGAGCCGTCATGCAAGTCCTGACGATTAAAGGAGTTTTCCCATTGCAACACATTCATTGAAATCATTTAAACCAAAGGATTGTGACAATAATATAAGGTGAAGAACAAACACTTGAATGTAATCATTTATTCAGTTCATCCCTCACATCAATTAATTAAATTTTCCGAAAAAAAGTAAGAGAAATTCACATGTATCTATCATTGAACCAAGGGACTAATATACTACTGTATGATAAAATTTTTAACACTAAACTATACTATATGTATCTAAATCTTAACATGAACATGAACAATTATGCACAAAATTAAGACACCCCAAACTTAAACTAAGCATTGTCCTCAATGCTGGAAAAATAAAGAGAAGTGGACTCCCTCAACCAATAAGTCGGTAGATGATTATCATGAATGGTTGAATTTGGACTTGACCTATTCTTGGGTCGCCTCCCAAGAAGCACTTAGTTTAATGTCTATATCTAGACACTTGTCTCTCATTCTTTGTTCAATGTGATGGAGCACTTCCAAAGTTGCTCCCCTCTAGAGTAATATTTCAATCGACATCCATTGACTTTAAATTATTGATCCTCATTTGTAGTCTTAATTTCAATTTCTCCATGTAGAAAAACTGTTTGCTCTATGTAAGGACAGGACCATCTTGATTCTAACTTCCCTTTCAAAATTTTCAACCTTGAATCATACAGCAATACCTTCTGTCCAAGAAAAAATGGTTTAGAAGCAATCTATGATCATGCCATGCTTTGGTTTTTTTCCTTATAGATCGTGGTATTTTTGTAAGAAGCTCTCCTAATTTCTTCTAATTCAATAAGTTGTTGTAGTGTCATTTTTCCACATGCTTCCAAGTCAAATTTTAATTCTTTAATGACCCCAAAAGCTTTATGCTCTAATTCTAGTCAAAGACGACAAGACTTTCCTAACACTAATCAATAAGGGGATATGTCAATTGGTGTCTTGAAAGATGTTCTATAAACCCATAAAACATGATCTAAGGGACCAATCCTTTCTATTACCTATCAATTCCTTCTCAAGAATTTTAAGAATCTCCCGATTGGATACTTTAGCGTGGCCATTTGCTTGTGGATGGTATATGGTGGCAACCTTATGTTATACTCCATACTTTGCCAATTGCTTATTGCAAAAGTGAGATCCTCCATCACTAATGATTACCTAGAGTGTGCAAAATCTGGTAAAGATAATCTTATTCAAAAACTTAACCACCACATGGGCATTTTTTGTAGGTAGAACAACTACTTCAACCCATTTAGAAACATAATCAATAGCCATAAGAATATAAGTATTCAAGTTTGATGGAGGAAGAGGACCCATAAAATGTATACCCCACACATCAAGTAATTCCACTTCAAGAATAGAGTTGAGATGCATTTCATTCTCCCTTGACTGATTTCCAGCCCTCTGACAACGATCATATCTCTCAATAAAATCTCTTGCCTCCTTAAATTGTGTAAGCCAAAAGAATCCCAATTGGAGAACTTTCATTGATGTCCTAGTACTTCCAAAGTACCCCCTATAAGCAGGTGAGTGACAATGATGAAGTATGGACTCCATTTTATTTTCTTGTGTACATCTTCTTATCAACCCATCATCACATTGCTTGAAAAGAAGAGGATCATCCCAAAAATAGAACTTAGCCTCATGAAGAAATCATTTCTTTTGTTGAAAGTTATGTCTGGTGACATCTTCACACTCACCAAGTAATTTGCTAAATCTACAATCATGGGACAACACCACATGCAATGACCAACACATTTTCATCTGCGAAAATCTCATTTATGGGTGGATCATCCTTCAAATTATGATGGCTAATCAACTGAGACAGTTAGTCCGCTAGAACATTCTCACTTCCTTTCTTGTCCTGAATCTTGATTCAAATTCCTACAATAAAAGAACCCATCAAATTAGCCAATGTTTAGAATCCTTCTCAGACAAAAGGTATTTCAGAGTAGATTGATCAATATATATATATATATATATATATATATATATATATAAACCTTTGAACCTAGCAAAAACTTATTAACATCATGCACTACTGGTAATAATTCTTTTTCAGTTGTAGTATAATTGAATTGTGCATCATTCAATATCTTACTAATGTAGTAGATTGCATAAAAACACTCACCCTTCCTTTAGCCTAAAACAACACATAGTGCATAGTCATTAACATCACACACTAATTCAAAAGTCGTGACCAATCCAGTAGAACAACAATGGAGGCTGAAATCAATATTTGTTCCAAAGTCTCAAAAGCTTTCAAACATGCATCATCAAAATTAAATTGCATCTTTTTCTAGTAAACCACATAAAAGCTTAGAGATTTGAGAGAAATCCTTTATAAACAGTCTCTAGAATCCTGTATGTCTTAAGAAACTCCTAATTTCTTTCATTGAGGTGGGAGCTCTCTATAACCACAATTTTTGCCTTGCCTACTTCAAATCCTTGGTGTGAAACTTTATGTCCCAAGACTATTCCTTCCTGAACCACAAAATGACATTTTTCCTAATTAAGAACAATATTAGTGTCTTGGCAATGTTTAAGAACACAAGATAAAATAGATAAGCAGTCATAAAAAATCTCTCCAAAAATAGTAGAGGCATACATAAATACTTCTAGGCCATATTCAATCATGTAACGACCCGCCATTTTTCAATTATTTAATTAGGCCTAGATGGCCAGGTGTTACTTAAACAAACTAATAAGTTGCTGAATGTTAAAAATTTAACAACAATGTATATGCTTTGTTCCCACTGTCTAGGACTTTTTCCCATAGCCACATATATAACTCAAATAAAATTAAAAGGGAGTCCTCATGTTTATCTTGCTCCATGCTCTGGAAGTCAATGACTTCTCCCACCTAATTTCGTAGCTGCGCACCTGCGGAGGCAATTCCGCGTTAGTGATAAAACCACTAAGCCGTATAATTAAGGAAATAAGTCAAATATACTCTCTATTCCAAAGTCTTTTCATTACGCGGGGAGGCACTCTGCTACACTCCTACT
>JAVDBV010070057.1:0-13447 GCA_032619315.1 Piper longum
GTGCTAGTACTCCTTCAAACCATGAGGTAGTGCGGGTGTATGATGGTACTGCATAATGCAGCGCATTTCCGGAATATGTGGTACTAATTTAATTGTTCCTTTTGCCATTTGAGTACAGTGGCGGGTGATATGGAAGGTGTGAGGGCGTAAGCGCTGTATGTATGTATGATTATGTTTATGAGCCGTGCATGCGAGCCGGCATTTGTTTAAGTATGTTTGCTTACTGCCCTGTGTGAGGCATTCTTGAAGTTTCATATGTTTTCGTGGGTAATGGAATACCCATTTGCCAGATTGTATTAGTTATTTTCGGACCAGTAACATTCGTTACTGACAGTTTTCTTTAATATATGTAGGTCTCGCAAATCTTGTATCGACTTCGGCGGAAGGACAGATAAACGCTACGCACACTTGAGCTCAACGCAGTATTTACTTTCTTACATTTATTTATATTTGTTGTGTTTTTATAAATAATTGACAATGTTTTCCATTCTCATGACACCAAGAGGGTTACTTCGATCAATTTTATGGATCGAGTCTCACTGACTAATAATATTAAACATGTCTCGACTCGATCGTAACATTTCTGATTCGGTTCTTAAGTGAACCGAAATTGGGGTGTTACAGTACCTGAACATCTGCAATTGTTCCCCACTTAACCGAACAGATCCATTAACTCACAATTCCTAACCATTAGATGGCCATCTTGTTGAGCAATGAAGAAACATTGCCACCAACCCCAATGATTAGGAAGCCACTTGTGTCTAGTTGTTGAATGTGAGTACAAGGCAGCTTCCTCCACCTGGCTTCCCTTGGTTTGCACCTTGAATAATTTGGACTATCGGAGACAAGCTCACCAACTCCACTCAATCTCAAGGAGACAATGGAACAAGGTGAAAATGTCATGACAAGGTCAACAACTACCCAAAATTGGAGGAAGCGAATTACCCGGAAGATGCTACATGCTCAAGAGAAACTCCAACCCTTCGGCTATTTATACCCTTGCTCACATTGTTGACCGGAGACACTACTTGGAGGATATACATAGTTCATACTTCTATTAGAGATATCATAGATTAGAGAAGGCATTTGAAGGAGAAAACCCACTCTTCCTCTCTTCATCTTTCCTACTCCAAAGTTGAAGGTTGTTGAGAAGTAGCTATGGATGCCAAGTTGCAAAGAGGAAGTACTGAAGAAGAGAAGCTCATGACAGGGTTCGTCTCAACAAATTTGCGGCACTATCTTTTTTCTTCTACTATGTTGTCTTCTTTGATGAACTTCATGATGTATTCTTATTCACTTATGGGGTAAATGCTTAGTGATCTGTGGTGTATTATAGATCTAGGTGATAGATGACATATCTTGTTTTTGTTATGTAGTTACACTTCTTGTTAGTTGATTACTTTATGCCCATGCTTAATGCTTTAAAGAACAACTAACTTTTGTATAATTAAGAGACCTGGTCAAGACATAAGAAAAAGCAAGTCGATGATATCTATGGATGAAGTAGCTTATGAGTTTCACCATAGGAGTGCATTATAGTCATAGTATAATTACATCATAATACAACATAAAACTTCCATTTTAGAACATACTAAAGTTTATCAACAAAACTTTATACATCCACTGGGTCTTGACCCATCTATTCGTCATAATCTTTACACTTATCATATTCACCGAATATCTTTCATAAAGTGGGTGTCGACCCATCTGTTGATTTTATCTAACACATATGTTATATGATTTCACCTTTCAATCATTTCAACATTTAATATCACAATATAAACTGATACATCATAATTAAAAAATAACAATCCAAACATAACGTGTCAGGTTTGTGTGTAACTAGATAGTAGTCACTGTTCCTCTGTCAAAGCCGACATTTCAGATTCCTACTCCTTACCTACATATATATAAAAGAAAAATGTTAGTAATGAGTGTTTTTGGTCTAGAAATAACTATAACAAAGTATAAAATGGTAACTGACTTTCATTTTGAAGAAAAACCATATATAACTTTTACTGAACTCTCAAAGGGCATATACCGTGGAGCCATCGGGTCGCAGACCCAACAACATCCAGAACTAACTGGTCTACATATGCCACTCTTGGCATATTCTCATTGTTTCTCTTTTGCCCCTTGGGACTACTAGTATATCCTAAGCCCTCTCCTTTCCACTATATATCTCTTGACCCTGAGTATAAAGGCTGAGTGCTCTCAAGTAGTCGCCTTCAGTACCCTTATAGACCCTTCATGTTTCTCTAGGTGTGAGGAGAGGAAACTCAGAATGGAACAACACTCTCACTAATACAGAGCTAGTTGTGAATGGCATGTGCACTCGCTCATGGAATGTGTGAGTTGGTTCCACATTCTCTCATCTTACTAAAAATTCAATAAAAATATATATAGACCTAGGAAGGGATTTATTATCATAGGCCAGAAGGTAGCTTGTGGTGGATTTTGTTTTAAAAAATAAACTTGGGGGATCTCATCCTCAAGGGTTATTAATTTAGAAAATAATCTGATTAAATGACCAAGTTAAGTGGTATCAATGTGCATTCATCTTCGGTCCACTTTTACAATGTGAGTGAGGTAAGTAATGCTCACATACTGACAAATTAGTGGCTTTTCTAGCTAAGCAATGCTCACATACTGACAAATTAGTATGTGATAGAGGTTCTAACAAGCCCTCTTTAGCTGAATGGTTCATTCGGTCTTGACTTATGTAACTGTTGTTGCTATTTCAATGCATTGCGCAAATGTACACATTAAATAAGTAAGAAAGTGATGAGTCAATATCATTCCCACGAGGAATTGATGTTCTACTATATTGATGATAGCTAAGCTATTAAACCTATTGAGCTATCTACAAAATGTGTATGATATGATGAAGATCTATCCTAAAAGAAACAAGTCAAGTGATGATAGGAAACTAATATGCTAATGTAACTTAGAAAATGATGCGAAAGCACAAAGACAAAAACAACAGCCAAAGTTAATACAAGCTCTCTTAATGAAAATAGATCTAAGATGGATAACTTCATTTAGTTGATAAGTAGTCTATCTTATTATGTTAATCAAGCTACACATAATTGAACTTGATATCCAGGGTAACAAGTTTTTTTGTAACGAGCTTCCATATGTTATTACAACCTACTCCCTAGCATCTTTGCAAATTCTTATGTAAATAAAACCAGATTGATGTATTACTATCAACTCTCTTATGTGGATATTTATGATTTTGATTCATTTCTGGAATTAAAGCCATAAATTTTGTCATCTATGGTTGTCATCAACTTGCCTATTCCTAGGTTTCGACCAAATCTCTTAATCATATATGAGTTAGCTACTCTCCTGAATCATTAAGAATGAGTAGGAAGTAATCAATTAATAATTAGAGCAACAAGATAACACAACATAATATATTACATGTCAGTCATGATCCATCATACACCTCAGATCACTAAAGTTTTACACCATAAAATAATAATAGTACATCATGAAGCTCATCAAAGAAAACAACATTTAGAAGAGAAGAGAAAAATTATGCAAATTTGTGACAGTGAAGATGGCGTGAACTTCTCTTCAATAGTGTTGCTTCTTTGTAACTCGACATCCACAACTTATTCTCTTCAAACTTAAACTTCTTTTTCATATTGGTATTGTGGAACTTGAGAGGATGAAAGGTGAAGAGATGAAGAGTTAGCTTTCTTCCTCAAATGGCATTCTATGTATATGGTACCAGTGTGCATTTGTCTCCGGTCCTCTTTTACAATGGGAGTGAGGTAAGGTATACATTGCCAATGGGAGTAGAACTCTCTGTAGCTTTTTGGTCAGTTCCTTGCTCCAAAGTGGTGTAGGAATTGAGTCCATCATTCACTCCAAATAGTGACCGCATCCATGTCCTCTTGTCTCCTTGTGTCTTCAAGGTTGCTGGAGTTATCCCATGTGGTTCATGCAATTCAAATTGGAGGAACATGTTAAACCGGTGGAGGAAGCTTCCTTACATCTTCCATTCCAACCAATGCATCTCAAGGTGTCCTAACATTTTGGGAAGAGTGACTTGGGTGGATTAGGCAGATCTATCCAGAAGGTTGGGAACAAGTGCAAGTGCATAGACTTCTTGCCTAGGCCAAAAGCATGCACAAGTATTTGCAGGTCTGAACGTGTGCAAAAATTTGCAGGTCCAAAGTATGCGCAAGCCCATCTATATGCGTGCACAAGGCTTGTTTGTTCTCCTTCAAAAATATGATTCTTTAATTAGAATTGGTTGCCAATTTGCACATATTTGGTATAACTTGCGATAATTCAAAAATTTTAAAATTTAGCCAAAAATGTTGAGGAAAATGCCGCTAGGGCATAAAAATGTTATACATAAGATATCAAAATGTTATATTAATCTATGAAGTATCAAGTCCCCCAAACTTAAACTTTGCTAGTCCCTAGCAAAACAAAATATTAGTGCCAAATCTGGATAACAACAATCAAATGATGGACTTATCTACACATAAGCAAAAAGCTATCAACAATGTTCACACAACTAGTTATTCATTCCCCAATACACAACCAAGTTCAGACCAATTGGGAACCATGCAGGTCTAGGTAAATCGATTCATAATAAGTCTTGAATATAGGGGTTATCTCCACGAAATTGAATCCTAAGATTAGTGAGGATTGGAAGGATTTACTAGGTTATAATGGGGTTAGGGCTAGGGCTTAAAAAATAGATAAATAGCAAAACAAGAAAGGGCATCACTAACTACCAAAATCTCTTCAATTGATCATTGTGCTCAATATGCGTAGTGACTATGCTTTTCATTTCCTTAAATGTGCTTCCTTTGTTATTCCTTATTTCTCCTTTTCCAATTTTTTCTTTTGAAGTACATATATATACATGCGATACCGCCCTATGGCCTTAATATAGGAATTTTCATGATTAGATCATTCTCTCAATTCTTCTAAATATTTCCTCCCTTCTCTTCTTCTTTTTCGTCTCACAAGTTCTTCCCTTCTTCTCTTCAAATGGTTGAACTAAGTCTTTCCTATCTTGTGAGCACTTTGACTTATGAAGAAAAATTCCTAGTCAATCATGCTAGGTCAAGGTGAAAGATATAGATTTCTCTTAAATAGGCTAGGGATACAATTATGTTAAGGACACAAAAGGGAGGTCAATGTAAGGTATAAATTGTCTAAAATGTGGTTATATTAGGGATGACTAATTTGAGCTATGGTGATCAATTCTCACCTAAATCATTTCCTAACTATCCAAAAATTCCCTTCACCTCTAGAATCATTCCCATTTATCCTAAACTTACAAGAATTCCCATTTTAATCTAACAAGGTTGAGCACTAGGTGAGACAATAATTCAGCTGCTTTGAATATGTAACACATATTTCACCTATACGAGATTAGTCCTAATCATATCATGCTACGGTAAAAATTAGAGCACCTTATTTTCTAGCATATTCTATCTAGATAACCTATTCAAATAGTTAATAATTGCACAAATCAAAGGGACGAATTGTCTTCTCCCACAAACTTCAGTCAAACTATACCCTCATAGTTAATAACAAACGGTTCACAAAGTAATAGTTTGATCACCACCAAGTAGCAAGCAGTAGTAAAAGAAAAAATAGAAAGAAAGAAAGAAGGCAGGAGAGAGAGAAGTGCTAATTAGCTATTCAAGTTATCATCTTCCGAGCTGAGTTTGGCCATGGTGAAGTGACTAGTCAGTGGGTGCAATGTTAGCCTGTTCCGAACCACGAGCCAAGTGTTACTTTACGAAACTAAATGTCTCATAAATTAATTTTCGATCATTTTAAAATATAATATAAGCTCTGAATAATCTAAGCACCATGAACCAAACCAAAATCCCACTGTCATGCAAAGAATAGTCCAATAATAGAATCTTCCAACTGTCCTGACTCTACTCATCCTTCCATGCTCATACTTGTGGAGGGAATTACACGTTAGTGATAAAAATACTAAGTCATATAATTACAAGAAACAAGTTAATATATTCCACAACAAGTCTTTTAGTGATAATGAGCCTATGTTGAGCTCTTAATGTGCTGGGAGAGTGGCCGCCCATCCAGCTACAATCCCAATTATGCCCACACACGCTACATGGCCCTCGGCCTATAGTTACCGATATTTGCCATTAACTTACTCTCTCAGTATCACAAGTATATAATGAGTTGTGTTGCGCCATTACGCCATGTCACCTCTTTCGGCATGGGGGCATATATTTTAAGGGTATTGCTCTGTGTCAGACTGAGTCAATTCATTGAACCTGATTGTGCTCGGTGCATGGTGGTCGAATGTGAGCTCAAGCCGACCAAGACTCCCACATGCTAATTTATTTAAGGGTGTTGCCCCATGTTGGGACTCCCATATAGTAATTTTTAACGGTCCCTGTGTCAAGACTCCTACATTGGAATATATAACATTTCAAGTAATTATAAGGAGCTGGAATTGTGATGAGGCACCTACAACTATGACACACTATCCTAATATGAATAAAAATTCTCGAAAGCCTTCCCGTTGTGAGTCAAATATGCTCACAAACTATCAAGTTGATGTTTTATTTACCTTCAACAAAATTCACATTCATATAGAAAAATATGTGTAGAATTCAAGAATTCACCATATTTAATTTTATGGAAAAGAACGTGATCATACATAACTATTCCATCCATTTGTGTGATAACGAAAAATCAAAAGAACAAACTATTGAGTTAAAGCAATTATCAATAAATATCATTGTACCGGTACTCTAAAGGAATTAATTGATAGTTTATAATATTGATTCTTAAAAATTAATTTAATTAAATATTATTTATTAGATTTACAAAATCCTAAATAAAATAACCTAATTATTTTTTTGGGTTTTACAATCTCCCTAGGTTGGGAATTTTCGTCCTTGAAAATATAATAAGCAGAAAAGTCTTGATTTTACAATCTTTCCAGCTTGCAAATTTTTTTCTTCAGAAATATAATAGGGTTATGAAAAAATGACTCATTTATCTAACTTTTTTATTATCCTATCTTAGGTATTTCTTCCCTAATGCGTTGATATATTTGTACCTGTCTCTATAGAGGTTATTTAAATATCTTCACATTTTCTTTAAAAAAATCATTTTAGAAAAATCACGATTTACAATATTTTTTTTCTTGATTAAGCATTGCCACTCATATGCATAGCTAAAGTGGGGCACACTGTCCCATGACACAGTTATCCATATAGCACACATGTCTCATACCACCCATACTACCTAGATAATATTGCCGATTGTAAACGCGTCTCATATACGCTCATTGGTTTAGGTGTCACGTGCACCTAACATGACACATAAGTGACACACCCATAATTACTTACCATCCAAAACAATAAAAATTAATTTTATAAAAGAATGATGAATGCTTCTATATAATTTTTTTTTTACCATTGGAGCAATTGACTCTTAGAGTTTCAACAAGGTCAAGATTGATGTGCATGGTTCTGTGGGAAACACAGCTTTGATACCACCTGTAACGACCCGCCTGTTCTAAGCCACGAGCTAAGTATTACTATACAAAACTAAGTGTCTCGTAAATTAATTTTTAATTATTTTAAAATATAATATAAGCTCAAAATAATCTAAGCCCCATGAACTGAACCAAAACCCCACTGTCATGCAAAGAATAGTCCAATAACAAAGTCTTCTAGCTGTCCTGACTCTACCCATCTTTCCATGCTCATACCTGCGGAGGCAATTCCACGTTATTGATAAAAACACTTAAGTCATATAATTATAAGAAACAAGTTAATATATTCCACAAAAAGTCTTTTAGTGATTATGAGCCTATGCTGAGCTCTTAATATGCTGGGAGGGTGGCCACCCATCCAGCTACAATCCCATGTATGTGAACACACGCTACATGGCCCTCGGCTTATAGTTATCGATATTTGCCATTGACTCACCCTCTTGGTATCATAAGTGCGCCACTGCGCCCTATCATCACTTTTTACATGGGGCAAGTATTTTAAGGGTGCTGCCCCGTGTCAAACTGAGTTAATTCTTTGACCCCGGTTGTGCTCGACGCATGGTAGTCGAATGTGAGCTCAAGCCGAACAAGACTCTCACATACTAATTTATTTAAGGGTGCTACCCCATGTCGGGACTCCCGCATAGTAATTTTTAAGGGTGCTGCCCTGTGTTGGGACTCCCACGTAGGAATATATAACATTTTGAGTAATTATACGGTCCTGGAATTGTGATGAGGCACCCGCAACTATGACACATGATCCTAATATGAATGAAATTTCTCAAAAATCTTCCCTTTGTGAGCCAAATGTGCTCACAAACTATTATGTTATGTTATTTACCTTCAACAGAATTCACATTTGTATAGAAGAATATGTGTAGAGTTCAAGAAGTCACTATATTTAATGTTATGGAAAAGAACGTGATCACACATAACCATACCAGCTATTTGTGTGATAACGAAAAGTTAAAAGAACTAACTATTGAGTTAAAGTAATTATCTATAAATGTCATTGTACCGGTACTCTAAATGTTATATTTGATTATTTATGACATTGATTCTTAAAAATTAATTATTGTTCATTCTTAAGATTTATAAAACCATAAATAAAATAACCTAATTAATTTTGTCGGGGTTTTATAGTGGTCTCCTCCTCCCAGATGTGTTGTGACCTCCTCTTCTTCTTCTTTGTTTTCTTTTTCACTTGGTGGGGTAGGGACTTTTGGAAATGATGCCATGGCAGTTTGGTCTTCATTATTTTTGCGGCTAGTGTTGTCATGGCAACCTTTGGTTTCTCTTTTTTTTTTCTTGTTGTTTGCCCCAAAAGTACTTGTAAACTAGGATTCATGGACAATTGGCAAGTTAGGTATATTAATTTTTGCCACTTCACATTGACCTTGCATGAATTTGTTACAGTTTTGTTGGTACTCTATGAAAGTAATGATCTACCACTTCATGGTTTGAATCTCCTTCAATTATACCAATATCTCGGCTCCAAGACTGTGCCCTCTAATTTGTGGAGCTTCAATTGAAGCTATGGTAGATTTGTATAAAAATTTGCCTTTTCTCATAAATAATTTATCCAAAGGACAAACCATTACTTAATAAAACAATAAATAATTAAATGAATAAGAACGCTATCAATAGTGCTCATAGAATATAATAGAGCTAAACCTTGTCAATATCCATATGATACACTAATAATAAATCCATATTTATGTAATAATATATCTATTTTCAATGTACCAGATCAGAAACCAAATAGAAGTTTTCGCATCTAATAATCCGTATTTACATGAAAATTTAAATAACAAACATAGAAATAAAGAAGATTCTAAATATGATCATCTATCCCTTCGCTCTCCAAAACTTCACTTGCTAACCTGCATAGTCTGCTCAACCCTAGGTAACTAGTACCAAGTTACCCACTCATATACGTAGTAAACGTTAATAAGAAAATACAAATAAAAATACGTAAGTCCATATATTCATAATGTACATGTATATATAATATTCAATATAAATCATAAATATAAACAAGGATAAATATGATTCAAACAACCTTTATAATCAGAACATTAGATCAATTATTCACCATATTAATCTAATTGCACCTTAAATTATTTTAACTACCCTTTAGTAACCTTTATTCCTTCATCCTTTATACTTTTAGGATTTACTAACCTTTGTATTAGCTTCATTCTTTTAGTCAAATATTAGTGAGAGGAGCCACCCTTTGTAATGATTTTGTCCTACTTAGTTGTCCCAATTTCATACTGTTGTAGCGAATTTTGCAATAATATTTCATGAATTAGTCATTGATTTAATGACATGTACCACATACATCATCAGCTCATCTTTTCATTACAAGAAAACAAGAGAAAATAATTATTATTATTATCATTGTATATATGGCACAATATTACTCATCAACCATGAACAATTTAGAATAATATGATGTGTTTGATGTGAAAATTATAACACAAGTGCACGTGCCGAATCAAATAATAAAAGTGATAAGAAAGTATTGTCCCACAAGGAATTAGTAGTAGAAATTCTCAATTGACAAAATTAATTTAATTAATTATACTTAAACGAAAATAAGTTCAAATAGTGATTTAATTATAAATTACGACTAAATTAATCTAAAATTACAATATTTAAATGATGAATTGATTTCAAGACGACAAACTTAGAATTTTCAATTTCGCTTAGTATTTTATATGATTAAAGTTATAATTTTTACATATGAATTGCGTATTCGAACCATTAACCATGGGAATTAATTATTTATGACATCTCTTAGATTCACCGTAAACTTATCACTCGCACCCAACTTCTATATCTCTATGAAATTACGTATGCAAAATGATGCATTAAGTTCTGTCTTTAACAATTACCCAAGACAAATGAGTATATCTCTATCTCATATGTAAATCACCTAAAATAGATGAACAAATGATATTTTATTCAATGACAAATCTAATCTTTCTATCTTTAGACAAGATTAAATCTCTAAATCAATTAATAGATGGTCAGTCTAATGATAGCATTAACGAATAGAATAGAATAGATGATCCAAAAACACAATCACATAAATAAAAATTAATAACATTTATTAATCCATGCACTAAGTTTCATTGAAAATCCTAGAAAAGAATTTACTCCATAAAATATTCAAATAAACTCAAGAAATTCATATGTGATTTGAAAGATATCATTAATCACAAAGAAAAATAAATCAAAATAAAAAAAAAACTCTTTTGGAGAAAGCTAATTCTTCTTCCTATCCAATTCCTTCGTCGTTGCTCCCTGTCTTTCGAGCCGTCGCTTTTGCCGTCGTTTGTTGTTCTCCTTTAGATAAAACCCTAATTCAGTTTATAAAGGATCCACCCAAATAATTCAAGTGGGTCCACCAAAATCTTCAGAATTACCTGTCGCTATAGTAACTTCCTGAGTTGCTAGAGTATCTGCCCAGCTTGAACAGTAACCGGTCCTTCCGAAATTACTTTTTCGCCTGAATTTGTTCCGGATCGTCTTCTAACTCTTGTACCTTGATAGAACAACATTAATTAGTACTCTTTTACACCAAAACCACAATTACTAAAAACAAGACAAAAACTCAATATAAAATGGATTGAATAATAACTCTTTTACTGAGTTATCACAACTCATTGACCATGAGCAATCCAAAGTTTGCATCTCATCCATTAAGTTTTACATGATGAATTTGGTCACATAACCCAATAAATAAGCCCCCACAAATGATCATAAATGCTGCATGTGTACATTAACCTTCCAAACTCTAGCATGGGCTAGTGTGGATGCCCAAAGTTTTATTGGTACAACCCATCGTTTTGACCGATTTCTCTTTTATTATAACTTAAGTTTAGGTCTTCCCATTTCTTTGACTTAATATTATCAAAACATTAAAACCATATGTTTAGTTTCTTTTTTTATTTCTAAGTCATATCACCTGACATCTATTAGATTTCACATGTTTTGACATTCGTTAAATCACGATTTGACTAAATCATTTAATCACATAAAAAACAACATGTGGATCATAAAACTCCCATAATAATAACTAAACATACCTGGTCAATAGCCTCCTGAGCTTCGGAAGGTCTCCGTTATGCCCCTCCTAATTTGAGCAATGAAATACACATTCAACATCACAACCTAACTAGCTATTTGTTTATGAAGGCATGATATGTTGTGGCCATATATGATTTACCACTCAATCATGATGTTAAACATCATCACAACATTCATTTAATATCATATTAAGGTCATATAATCTTTAAACAATTATATATAAAGAATACACGAAAATTAAATATCAATTAAACAATATTGAAAAAAAATTCAGATGATTGCCATGGCACTACAATTCTCGGCCTGCGAGAGCTGCAACAGTGGGTTATTACCTGACAATTTTTAATGAGTTTTGTGGCACCAAAATTCTATCCTTGGAGTGCCACGTGCCACGGTGCTAGTTTGTTTTCTCGTATTCTTCATTTATTAGTGTTGTAGATCTATGTATAATTTTAGGGTTTTCCCGACTTATGTGATTTTGTTCGAGGGCCAAACAAAGTCCAAACTTCATGAAAGTTTTACCACAACTTGCTATCATGTAGTATGATGCTCCCCTATAAGGATTTTTAGTTTTATGGCTCCTACAATTATTTGCCATTAAGCATAATTAAGTTAAACAGTTCTTACCAATTTACCTAAGGCTTTGCAAGAAACTATTCAAACATGTTCCAAATGGGGTGAAACTTTATACAACTCTTATTTACATCAAAACTAAGAGTTTTGAATGTTTCTTGATAAATGAAACTTGGTTCGTTCGTTGTTTCTATTCAATTTATTCTTTTATACTTCAAATAACACAAATGGGTATCTACGTTGTTTAACCATACCGTATCCATCATAAACAAGTTATGGTCCCAATTATTATGTACGAGGATTAAATAATCATATCAACAATGAAAAACCATGAATACACACGTTCATTCATGAATTACTAAGAAAACACATGGATATGCCAATGATGCATGAATCACTATGTTAAAGTTGAATTACTAACATCTTCTTCGGTGGTTTTTGATTGGGGATGACTTAGTACCCTTTTATCTATTAAAACGATGAACAATAATACTAGAACAAGGGAGGGAGAGAAGCATCACGTTCACCCTTGAAGATGCAAAGATAGCTCTTTGGTTTTTGGTAATGAAAAGGCAATTCTCTTGTTAAGGTGTTTATATACTCCTACCCTATTTCCCTCTTTTCATAATTATACTAACACCTCTAGGAGAGTCCTACCAATATAGGACAACTACCTAGCCAAACTCTAACCCTTAGCTAAACCATAAAAGTCACTAAGGCATGACCGTTTAACCATATTCGATCAATTCAGCTATTGCCAATTAATCAGGTGAACAATCCTTAAGACCATTATAAGTTAAATCAAACTTTGCAAAAATAATCCAAAAAAGAAACAAACCAAAAATATGGAATGGATCTGAACTCAACCACACTGACTTGGCCATTTAGATAATTCCTTTGACTGTTTACCTCCTTTACCAAATTTGATCTGACTGATTTCTATTATTCCATTCTTTCACACTAGGCTTTGATATTCCACCACATATAAAGTAGAAATGTAACACCCCGATTTCGGTTCACTTAAGAACCGAATCAGAAATGTTACGATCGAGTCGAGACATGTTTAATATTATTAGTCAGTGAGACTCGATCCATAAAATAGATTGAAGTAACCCTCTTGGTGTCATGAGAATGGAAAACATTGTCAATTATTTATAAAAACACAACAAATATAAATAAATGTAAGAAAGTAAATACTGCGTTGAGCTCAAGTGTGTGTAGCGTTTATCTGTCCTTCCACCAAAGTCGACT
>JAVDBV010070060.1:0-10603 GCA_032619315.1 Piper longum
GAGAAAGGGGGATTAGGACTAGGCGGAGGTAAGGGTGGGGGCGGCGACACTGGTGATCGGGGAGAGAGAATTGGGGAAAAAATGGTCAATGGAATTTTCATAATTAAAAGTTGACTCAATTATAACTCGAATAAAAAATAATAACGAACTATAAATAATTCAATTTTTTTAAAAATATAAAAAAAATATGATGAAATATAATATCTATTGTAACATTAAAATGATATATAATCTATAAATAATAACCCATTGATTTTGACCAATTCAAGTAAACCGATTCTTATCCGATTTTTAATGATCAGTTTGATTCAATGACTTTATTCTAATCCAATTCAATGTCTGAATCAGATTTTTGTAACTATGCTATGCTAAGCTTGTCCTTTTCTCCTTTCCTTACTTTTACTAGTCTATTCTTTTTAAAATATCACTAAACCAAACTTTTAAACTGGGTTCGGTTTGATAAATATGGTCGGTTAATTAAAGCATACTCAATCCTAAAGGTATGGAAGACAACTGATCCAAGTACGGTGGAAGGGGAAAAGAAGAGTTCAAAAGGCAATGAAAGAATGGGGAGATAAGAGTAGAAAGGCAATGAAAATTGTGAATTTTGGTTCACGATAGAATTATTTGGGTTTTAGGAAAATATCATAAATATTCATATTTCAAATTTATCTTTCAAAAAATAGACAAATTTTCAAAGTCACATTAGATATAGTCATTTTGAAAACTTTCATACCAATAGTGACCGAATTTCAATATTTTTCATTCAATAACAAAAATACTACCCTTAAAATTCTCTTTTTTATTAAGACTAAAGTAGATAATAGATAAAAGGTATAATCTTTATTAACTTTACGTACGGAAATAAAAAAATTGTTGATAAATAAAATAAAATAAACAATTTTAGGTGTTTGACTTTTGAATTTGAAATTGTCATGTTTTACTAGAACTTAAAGATTTTGTTTTATCTAATATATTTTTAATTTGAATGAGTTATTTTAAAAAACTAAATATCATTCATCATATGGATTTAAAGGTATTTTTGTCAATATAATAATTATTATGAGTCAAACATGTTTAAAAGTTAAAATATATGAATTGGCTATATGGGAAATAAAAATTGAAGGTCTGGTTATATCTAACAAATTTAAATTTATATAAAAATTTATGATAGAAAGTATTATAATACGGCTATTTATGATATTTTCCCCTGTATTTATTTACTCATTAGACAAAATAAAATTGACTTGGCCTAGTTTTTTTTAAAAAATGTGGTTGTTGACACTTGGCACCAATCCTAGTAGTTACAAGTAACGAGTAATTCTTTTGAAAAATTAGATCGGTGGCAAGCTCTTTGAATTCCAAGGCAGAAAGTTCGAACCCTTCGCATCCCGAGGCCAACTTGTCCTTTTCCTCTCTCTCAAGTCTCAATTACGACCCCCTTCAATTCCGAAACCCAAGCTATAAAAGTCACAATCAATCCAACTTATGCTTTTGGTCGTCGTGAACTTATAAGTGTTTCAATTCTATGTTTGCTTGCACATATTACGTATTGGTTGTATACATGCAATTGGTTTTTAATTTTTTTTGGGGTGTTGGAAATGATGTTAGTTGAGGGGAAGATTGATCGGACGGTTCTCGGTGGCGTCCCCATTTGTTTGCATTTCTATATTGTGCATTATTAAGTTAGTTTTATAGTGTGCATTATTTAGTTTAAGTAGATGGGCAACTAAACGAGTGAGCTTGCCTTATGCTCGAACTCGACTCGAATGGCTCACAGTTCGTTCAAATTCGACTCGAGATTAAATGAATTTCGAGCATATATGCTTGAAATCGATTAGAATATTTTTTATATGTTCGAGCTCGACTCGAGCTAAATACACTTATACTATTAAGTTTTAGGAGTTTGTTAAAAACTGACTTGATTGGGAGCTCGAAATAAGGTCGTTTATAAACTCAAATAGATGGGAAAATATACATTTATAAAAATTAAAAATTAACAAAATAATCTATCAACAAAATAATCTCTCATACATACGATTCTAGCTATTTTCTAACAATTATTGCCGGTGGCAATTACAGTCGGGATAAAGGTAGTGTGAGATACCATTGGCACTGGCTCGGCAAGCCTGACATGTCTACAACATTGATAAGGTCAGCAGAGGAGGTGGTTCACCAAAAAGAAGGCAAAATAGGGGCGTTAGTAGTGGGGTGATGAGATCCTGCCAGGATGGGCGGCGCTAGGCTCCACTCTGGTTAGGAAAGGTCGCGGGAGGGTTGATGACATCGAGACGGCGACTAGATGGCAGTGGCAACGGTTGCTGGAGGCGAGATCAGCGACGGGAGAGCAGCACGCTCGCGGCGGCTTCGTTGGGATGCGACAGCTTCATCTGATAGTGGAGGCCGTGCAATGGCCGGAAGGGGATCAAGGTGATGTGGGATAACGTTGGCACCTATTCAACGAGCCTGACGCGTTTACGACGTCAATAAGGTTGGCGAAGGAGGTGGCTCGCCGAAAAAGAGGTAAAACAAGGGTGAGCGGTAGTGGGGTGACGAGATCTGGCCAGGACAGCGCTGAGCTCCACTCTGGTCTGGGAAGGTCACGGGAGGGTCAATGACATCGAGGCGGCAACTGGATGGCAGCGGTGATGATCGCCGGTGGCAGGATTGGCGACGGGAGCCCGGCGCGCTCAGCGGCTTCATTGGATCATGGAGGCCGGGGATGACCGGACGGCAGGGGAATGGTTGGCGATGTTCTAATGGTGACTTGCGGCTTCAATCGGCGGTGGTGCGGCAGCTAGAGGTGGTGTTGTGACGGAGAAGGAGGGTAGCAGAGGGTATGGGAGTAAGAACCGTCTGGGGAAGGTGGGGGAAGAAATGGGTGGGTGGCCATAAATAAAAGTTGATTTGTCTTCGACTCGAGCAAAAAAATAATAAATAACTTACAATAAATCCTTAAAAAAATCTAATAAAATAGGAAAAAATCTCATAAAATATATTACACACTATAAATCCACAATGACATATTATGTATATTATTATATTATATTATTGAGTCGAATTACGAATCGAGTTCAAGTCGATTCGAACACTACTTTGCTCAAATTTAGCTCGTAGGAATCGAAGTATAGTGTGCATTATTAAGTTAGCTTTATAGTGTGCATTATAAAATTAGTTTAAGTAGATGGTCGTTTTTTGTAATTTACTTAGTTTTAGTGTTTAGTTTAAGTAGATGGTCAAATATTTTTTCCCCCATTCCGTAGTTTATGTGATGTTAATGTACTTGGAATTTGGTTTGCTTATTATCTATATAATGTTGGTTAAAGTCAGATACATTGTCAGCTTGAAAGCAATATAAATTATGAACCATGTTTTAAACGCTAATTTGCATTTTTTTTCTAAATTATTAGTTGCTTATTTTCTTTGAGTGCACTAGGTCTCTACTTTTTATGAACGCTTTTCTTCAATAAAGGTTGTAGAAATTCTGACAATGCATTCATTATATTCATTAGAACCACCCCGGTATTTTGGTCTTCTTCTTGTGTTTTGGGCTTCTTTTACTTAGTCTAAACAAGAAAGAGGAGATGCATCAGCTTAAAGTTATACTTTCGGTCAATTGTCATGTTGAACCTCAGCACTTGAAATCATATTGATCTTTTACTCAGTTAGGATTAATTTAATTAAGGAGCTTCTTTACGCATTTGCTATGTCATGCTTATCACTAAATGGTTTGTTTTTTCGAGCCAATGGTAAAACCAACTATTACCCTTCATTCATTGTTGGCTTATTTTACAGATTGTAGAAAACGGTGAGCTGTTTCTAGGTTCAGTTGCTTTGGGGAGTTCTTTTGTCTCCATTTTGAAGTTTTCCAACTGGGAATTACGCCTGTTCACATTGCATTTGTGCGATTTATGGGTGACGACATCAATGCGAAGAAATTCGGTTACAGCTTGGAAGTAGATGGTAGCGGGAGACTCACTTGGTAAGGCATTCCAAGAAGCATAAGTGATGGTCATAGAAAAGTTCGCGATAGCTACGACTGGCTAATTAACCAGCGGAATATGGCCCTTTTTCTCCGGTGGTGACATAAATGAGCTGAAACTTAGAGTAACAGGAAGGATATGGAAAGAACCATGAACTGGTTTTGTTTACCTGCACCTACCATGACAGCTGATTTAGGTCTCCCCTTTCCATTACATGTATTTTTTCTGTTGTAGAAAGGCTCGTCCAACATATTTAATCAATACATGCAGTGAGGGAAGACATGATGTTTATTATATTCTTTAATATATGATTGAGTTAAAAGCAAAGTACAATTTTGCTTGGAAGTCAATTTCTGGCTCGATGCCATGTAGAAATAAGAAGAAATAGGATGAAGGTAATATCCAATGAGATTACAAATACTTCATTATCATCACTTTAGGTCTGAGTTTACAAGGGAAACTGTATAGCTAAGATACACAAAGATCAATCACCACACCCCCTCTCGTACATACGACATTGCATGACGCGAGAGAGCGTGGTCAACACAGACTACAGCGCCCACGTTCCGCTTGCAGCCAATACAACCACAACAAAACTAGCTTGCACGATATTCAACAACCAACGCTACCGGTAGTCCCAAGGGGGTAGTATCCTCCTAATTAGCAGTACTGAACAACTGAGTCATCGGCCCAAGGGAAAGAAAAGGCCTTTTACCAAAACAAAAAAAGTCGGTTAACTCGTTAGTGTTGAGAAAAATCTCTAAAAGTTGAAGATCAACAATAAAATAAGTTATGGGAAAATAAGACCTGAAAAATAAGATAAAACAAAACCACATAATAACAGAGATTTAATGTGAAAAACTTTTCTTCAATCGAGAGTCAAAAATTATGGGACAACAATAAACAATTCACTACTTCAAATAAAGATTACAGTCATCAAACATATAGAGATGTACAAGAAGATTATACCATATACTATTGAGATTACATTATTTCACTCTCTCTTAATACTCTGTATAAACTTGTGAATATTGTTCCCTTTTTTTTATCTCTATCTATCTCTATGTCTTTTTGTTTTACTTGTCTTTCTTTTGTTTGTCTTGTTTTTAAAATGAGGCAAATGAAGCTCAATATATAGAGAAGCTTTGAGACCCTTCATCCTCAATAGAATACCTAACAGTTACCTCTGTTAATATTTCAAGATTTCTTTAGTATTCTGAGTGTGATAATGTGCAACACATATTAACAGTTGGGCCTTTGGAACTAAGATGATTCTATTATGTTCATACTTCAGACAATCTACAAATTCTATATCCAATTATTATAGATTCTTCTTCTATTAGAAAGGCGAACCCATAGGCCTATTTTAGCGCGTTTCAAAAGTCAACCTAACCACTTAGGTTACCTTTAGAAACGCTACTAAGCACCGGGTGAAGAATGAAAAATGTCCGCTAATGCCCACAGGATTTGATCTTTTTAGATCAGCCACGAATGTATTGTATGTATGAAGAAATATTTCTCCCTGGGTGCAGACCCAGAATGCCATACCTTACGAGAGAATTGCGTTCGCCCATATACAGTCGAACTCATACTAATGCCAGGACTTTTTGCATGCAAATTCGAAAATGAAAGAAGGTTACCGAAAGCCTCGGGGACTCTTGCCGTAGAATTTCTAAATTGCATTCAAGGTTAAATATGACTACTATCGAGTTACCAAAGACAAAGTCTTGGTCTCCTTTCTTTTTTTTTTAATTTTTTTATTTTAGGCTTCGCAAGGCAAGCGCAATCAACTATTTTTTCGTGAAGTAGCCTAATCAAAACGCAAGGAGAATAGAATGAATTTTCTACGTTAGCTCTACTGGCTTTCTTATACCTATACCGGAACCCAAGCCTACTAGGAAGGCATTGCGCTCTTTTAGATAGTGTAATGCAATCTCGGATCCTCAAAACCAACCCTATATGTGTCCTGGCACTTCATAGAAGGAGCTTCCCAAAATACTTAACTACGCTGGATTGGCTCTGTAAGCTGGAGCCACACCAACAAAGCAGGAGCTACTTTATGCATCTATTAGATCAAAAAGAACCAGGTACACCTCACTCCACACCAATGTATTTAAGTCATACATGTACGACTTAAATACGACAGCACAGCCACCTACCATATTACACACCAGTCCATCAGCAACTACACTTAAGGCCAAGCACCTTGGTCACAACATGAAAGTCGTTTTATCCTAGAAAGCCCCAGGCATCAATCCAGTCAGCTCCACCAGAAGAAGGTCCCCAGACGGTCAGAACTAAACGGAGATTGAGAATCTCTACACAAAGACTAAGTCCCTATACACATAATGTTACGTTTTATTCCTTCACTTCCCTTCAAACTGTAAGTATAACTCTGCAACACAGCTTGGAAGTGAGATGCTTGTGTTGATATTTGGACCATATTTTGTGAAAGAATCTGTCAATTGCACTGAAGTATTGGCATGCTTTAATTCAATAACCTTCTCTGTCACTTTGTATTGAATATAATGATAGTCTATTTTATATGCTTAGTTCTCTCATGAAAAACTGGATTGGATGCAATGTGAATAGCTGCACGGTTATCACAGTGTTAAATAGGGTTAGTGAGAAAAAATACCTAACTCATGTAACAACATTTTCTTCCATATTGTTGCCTTTGCCATGGCTCTATATTCAGCTTCAGCTAATCATCTGGTCACTATAGTTTGTTTTGCATGAACTGACTTACTACCCCAATTGCAAATGTTATATTAGGTCTGGTTACAGTAAGATAAATCAATCTTCCAACTAAACTTCGATATTTCCCTGGGTCAGGAAATAAATTCTCCTTCATCTGGTTTCAGCTTAGTTGAGTCCAATGGTGTATCGGCAGGTTAAGATTGCACAAGTTTGGTGTCTTGCAATGGGTCAGTAGTACACTTCTTCTGTGAAAGGAATTGACCGTCTTTTGTCTTGACAACTTCAATTCCAAAGTTAAATTTCTCAAATCCTTGGTGTGGAACTGATTGCATAGACACTGTTTAACTTCCTTAATTTCATGCACATCACTACCTGATACTATAATGTCATCTACAGACACAACTGAGATGAAACATCTTTGTTTTGACTACTTCACAAACACTGAAAAATTAGTGGTTGTTCTATGAAATATATTATGTAAAAACTCGCCCAATCAGAGCCCCGGGCAGGTGTTACAAAAGGACTCCACCCCAACCAACATCGGATGAGTTAACTAAAACTAAATTAAGTTCCTTCAATTGGTCCACTTAATATCTGTTATTACTTTGAACATTAGCTTCTTGGAAAAATAATAATTTATTTAATCAAAATTGGAATTAGTTCGACCATACTAAGCAGACAAGTAAACATGAATCCCATTCCTAAGCCAAATTATTAAAATTATCCAAAGAAAAAAACCAATTCTACAACCATGCAATCAAACCCCATAAAAAAAAACAAGTATAATTAAGTCCACTAAGATAAGTCTATATATAGGAGAGTCCGTCGACTGTCTCCCTCTAAGCACATAAATATTTTTGTTTGGCGTTTTAAATCTGTCGACAAGGCTTTTGTAACTTGTTTACTACTTAGGCACTTGCATTTAACTGTTTAAATTTTTTCTAGATACAGTTCACATTTTTAACTACTTGGGGTTGATAGATACCTCAGTTGCTTAGACACCAAGTTCGTATGTTTTTGCATGTTTATAAACAAAAAACAAACAGGGGCAAAATGTCTGAACCATTCTTTACTGGGATGACTCGGGTTCAGATTGGAGCATCTTAATTTCCTTCATTGTGTGATCGAGTAGCGGCTTCAGAGAACTGCTCTCATGCAGTTTGGATGTATTAAAACTCAAGTCATCTTTTGCAGATTTTGTCTTTCTTTGCAATCTTTAGTTGTTTGAAAATTTCAAGTTACTAAAAACCTTGGGATATAAAGAAGCTCGACAACGGCCTTTATAGAGCTCCAGTAACATCAACCATGTTTTGTATGGTTTTGTGCTTGCAGGAAGTATATGACAAGATACACTCAGTACAGATGATCGCATAGGCGAGGATGAAATAGATATACAGCCGCTAGTTGCTGCGGCAAAAGCTCATGAGAATTCGACGATGACAGAGTCAGTGCAGCTTGGTAAATGTCTAGCAAGCGAAGATAGCAGCCTTGTGAAAGGCAACTTATAAATCTTGCAGAGGGCAAGGTGAAGCAAGAAATCACACTACGACTGCAAAATGTAGAGCGAGGAGAGTTGGAGATTGAACTTGAATGTGTTCCCCTTGGCCAATGATGAACAAAAACAATAGAACCGTTTCTTGGTCAGTCTGAGTACGCCTTAGCTTGAGATAGAATACACCAGAATATGAGTTCTCATTATATACACGAGGTATATAAATAATTTTTATAGGTTAGCCATGGTTGTAGGTCCAGATTTAAGCCGTTGCACCATTTAGTAGTTTGGGGTTTTCATGGGATCTCATTTGCATGCATTGTATAAATTTCAGATCACTAGATTATGCCCTTGTGGGGCCAGCATAATTAAGGCGTAGGTTTTCAATCGATTGAGTTGAGGGTTCAAGGCTCATTTTGACTTCTTGCCTCAATTTTTTGTCTATAGAATCGCTTTTAGGGCTCGAATTAGTTTTGACTTTAAACTGTTTCGATCCGAACGTTCCATCCATATGCATGTTGCATATACCTATAGGTAGGCCCCAATTGTCGGACGTTCAGATGTTTCCATGTGGTGAGATCGGAGCCATCCACACTAGCCCTAGCTTCTACCAAGTTATTTTCAAGAGATTTTTCATGATTTCAAAGTTTTACATCCTAGCGTAGCTGCCACTTCGGCTCGTCACTGGCGAGTCTCTAGCTCACCCTTGGCCACTAGACCGGTACCAACAAGATCACCTTGTAGCCGGCTATCGATCTGTAACCCACATGACCATCAGTGCCGCTGCAATTGCCATTTGTGATGACATTCTTGCTGCCTGTTTCCACCATCTGGCAGCCGATATTTGTTCATTGCATATATGTTATTATTTATTTTTATTTAATTATGTATTTTGAATTGGATAACTATGATGACTATGATATTATTATTATTCACAATTAATTAAAATTAAATATTTATTTATTTATTTATTTATATGTTTATTAAAACAAGTGTATGTGATATTTACTCATGTTTATCCGTGTATTTATATAATATATGTTATTATTTTAGAGTATTGATTATTTTCATGTATTTATTATTTATCTATTTATTCATGAGTGTAATTATTGATTTATTTATTCTTAGTTATTTCTTTTATTATGCCTCGATTTACGTAATGTATGTTTATCTCGAAGCATGTATGACATGTTGCGCCAGATGATTTGATTACGTATAGTCCGTCCAGCAAGATTAGCAAGGAGCTAGTGAGCTTCGTCAGCATTTATAGTTCTAGCTTTATATTGATCCATTTGGGTCATGTGTAGCTAGCTTTCGAGGGAGAGATACCGTTTGCCAACAAGATGACATCTTTAATTGAGTGTGAAGGAATTTTTATAAGGACAAGAAATTGTAAGACCCAGCTTCGGGTTAGGGTTTTGTCCGCTTGTAGTTTTGCACAGTTTAGGCTAGTCTTGAGTGATTTGAACAGGTTTGAGCCAAACTAGTTTTTAGATTATGGGTGTGGGGCCCAAATGCCTATACGAGCATGTTATAGTGGCTAAGTATGCCTTATATTCATATGATAGCTTGAGATAGGCTACAAAAGAATATGAGTTATCATTGTATAGACCACAAGTATGTTAGTACTTACTTCTCACTTTTTATCGTTATACTATATTGCTGATTTGATTTTCAGATCACAGGATGTGTTAAGTGGTTGTTTTATCGAACCCCACTTAACACATGTCATTTAGACGTATTTTACTTTCGTGATTAATAACCTTTGAAGATGTGACTACTCAAGTCTAATTTCAAAAACAAGGTCCACCACAAATAGCCTTCAGGTCTATTATATAAATCTCTTCTCAAACTTATATATGATTTTCTCTAATTTTTTGGTGAGATGTGAGAAAAGGGAAAATTAACTACCGCGTCTTAAGGTAGGGTGCGTGTTAATCAAAGTAGGCTTTGAATTTGATGAATGTTCGTTCCATTCCCGAGGGATCCTGACAACTCCACTTTTGAGTTCCTTAAACCCCGAGAAGCGTGGAGGTTTACGGGTAATACAATGGAGCGCATATCTAAACTTATGGTTTCAAAGGGTATTGAAGGTGTATGTCTGAGAGTACTCGGTCTTTGTAATCAGAATCAGAAGTGATATGAAGGATTTAGATGGCTCAAAGAAAAGAAAGTAATGTTCCTGTATAAGGGATAGTTTTTAAAGTTGATGAAGCATGAGATAAAATAGAAATAGGGCGCTATCACGTGAGGTCAACGACTCCTAATAAACGCTCTTGTAAGAGATTTTGTGAAAGAGTATATAAATATTTTCATTTAGAAGAAGAGTCAGCTCTCCTGTGCTTGTTTGACTTTAGTTATTTCTTGACTACTAATACTTGTTACTGATATTGTTCCTATTATATATATATATATATATATATAATAG
>JAVDBV010070067.1:0-10866 GCA_032619315.1 Piper longum
AAAATCGGCCGAGTCCGATCCGACTCGGCCGATTTTCTCATCCATGACTCCACACATGTAATGAATTTATTTAAATCGAATGACTTAAATATGAATAATTCATTTCTCACCTTAAAAATAAAGGAGGCAATATCCCGGACTATGTCAATGGCTCTTTGCTTTGTAGAAATGAATAAGTCGACAAGAATCAAGGTCCCTAGTCTTCATGCCACGGAAGAGCATCTGAAAAAAAAACTATGTGAGAAGTAAATAAAATTAGTTTTCTATTAATTTGTCTCTTGTATTGGTTTAAGAAAATAAATTTTATACAATGGTATTATTATTTCTTTTATTTCTTGTATTTTTTGCAGGAATGTATAGTTGCAAAAGATTTTAAAAAAAAATGATAGAAGATAATTTTTTCTTGTATTTTTTTACAAATTAAATAAAAGAAATAATTCACTTCCGGTATTTTTCTTTCTCATAAATCTAACGGTTGAAAACTTCACCAATACTCTATATTGGTACGGTAAAAATGTGACGCATTAAAATGTGTAATTCATTTAAGTTCGATTGACTTAATATATATTTGAGAAAAAATTCGCTTCCAAGAGTTGAGGATTGAACTTAAATTAAGCCATCCTAAACTTTTGCCTCCTCAAATTGACAAAAAATTTTATAAATCAAATATAACAAGTACAAATAAATAAAAAATAAACTCGGGTCACATTTGACTCGAACCCGAAGCATCACAAGCCCCACCCATATCCACCTCGAATCAAAAAAAACCAATCATCCTTACCCAACTCACAAAGATCTCTAATCCCGACCTCACTCTCTTGCCAAGTCCAACAATTTCGATCATGACTCAAATTTGACTCACATCGAGCCAACGGCAACCCATCGATATCCAACTCGAATAAAAAAAAACTAATCATCTTAATCCAACTCTCAAAGATCTCTAACCCGGACCCTACTCCCTTCAAGTCCCAACAAGCTCGATCTGGACTTGAACTCGACTCTCCTCGAACCAACCAACCGCAACCCATCCATATCCAAATCCACTCTAAGTTAAAAAAAAAAAAACAAATATCATGAGCCTAACTCTCAAAAATCTCCATCCCCCCGACCCTACTCTCTTCAAAGTCCCGACAAGCTCGACCGTCGAACCAGCTGCAACCTGCCCCGCCGAGGGCCCGACACAAAGGCGGTGACAACAGTTCGAGACAATCAGCACGGGGGTGAGAGGGCAATTTAGTCACAATCGAATAGACACCTTCTGGGTCCGTATCTAGACAGGAGAAAATCAACTCTGTATGTAAAACTATAAAGCCTTTGACCGTCCCATCCTACGTCCTCTCTGTCTTCGGCTGCATCTCCTCCCACCATCCACCCTCCCCTTCTCCCACAATTTTCCGGCGACCGGGGCCACCGCCGACGACCACCCGCCTCCCCCGGACGTACCCTTAACGTGAGTGGCATTGCTC
The DNA here is from genome assembly GCA_032619315.1 of Piper longum. Classification (NCBI taxonomy): domain Eukaryota; kingdom Viridiplantae; phylum Streptophyta; class Magnoliopsida; order Piperales; family Piperaceae; genus Piper; species Piper longum. The sequence goes on from JAVDBV010070067.1 coordinate 1,467, forward strand.
CGCTCCGTCCCCCGCCGTCTCCTCGTTCTCTCCCTGCTCTCCTTTCCACGTAGGAACAGCTCTGTTCGTTTGATTGCCGTGGTGCTGGCTTTTCTTTAGTTTTAGGCGTTGCCTCGGCGTCTGTTTGGATTGCTGGACGCGGGTTGGGGCGGTTTGCATTGGTTCTAGGTGAGAGCTGGCTGTGGTTTTGGTTAATACTCGTGGGAGTTTCAGTTGGAGTTGGTGTTATTTTTTTGTGGCGTGGTTGGTGCATGTACTTGTAAGATATGTGAAAGTTTGATTTTATGCGGTATTGGACTTTGCTTGTGGATTGTTAAATTGAAGAGACCGCATATGATTGCTTGTAGGGGGTGAAAGGGCGGTTTGATGTGTTAGGATTGTCTGTGTGTGGTACCATTCTGTAGTCTCAGGGTTATCCTTATTTCATTGAGATCAGTCAGAATCTTCGCTGAGGTTTGAATTCATTATTTTTTATTTCTTGGTTTTCATATATAATATGGGGCGCTGCATGTGATTGAGTGTTCGCTTGTCTGGGTGATCTCACATCCAATCTAGATGAACATGTGATGGTTCCACTTGTTTGATACACAATTGTTTTGTTTCTCTGAATTCAATTCGTTGTCAGAATCTTGTTTCTTTATTCGCCCATGTTTTCCCACCCCCCCGTTACTGCGATAGTCAACCTGCAGTGAAAGAAGGCTTTTTGATATCACCTGTACCTCTTGGCAGATCTGTTTCATGATGACAATGGTATTTAGTTTAATTGTTTCTGTTTTGTTTTTTATCAGCTAACAACTGGCAAGCGATAAGGATATTGCTAGAAGGGGCTATAGGGCACAAGATTGTTAGAGGAAAAGGAGAATTTTTTATCATTTTGGTTGATTGCTTTAGCTATTGGATAGGCGTTTTTGCTGGACAAGGACACAACACTGCCATATTTGTAGCTGACTGAGGGTATATAATTTCTATTATCTGCCATCTACCAAATTTCATGCTGACTTGCTGTTGCTTCTATTGATTCAATTTCTGACAACTTTGACCTGAATTTCGTCTTATTTCAAGTTTTCGTAGTAATTGATTTTACAGTTTCAAATTGTGGTGCTGTTCTCGTTGGTACTTTATATATTGTGTAGTTCTTAGGTTTTTTTTATCTGCCAGGTTTTCAAGGTACTTCCACTCATTTCCAAAATTCAGCTGAAGTATATAAATTTTGGTTCTATCTAGGTTATTTTCGTGCATGAACTTTTCTTTTGTATTTGTGGATATATAGTGCACTTAACTAACTGTGTTCTATTATGTCTAGACAATTTACTCTTCAAACGAAATTCTCCAAATAAAGACTTATGCTTTGGTTTGCTTTGTGAATATCTTCAATAAACCTTTGCTTTCTACAGGTACACCAAAGAGGTTTATGTCAAAACTCTCATGGAGGTTAATGGTCATCGAAGAACAAAGAAGAAGGATTACATTTTACAAGAAAGTAATGAGTTGAAGTTGTTAAATGATGAAGAAATTGACCCGTGGACAGCATGGGCTTATAAGCCCCATACTATTACTTTATTGCTTCTTGGTGCATGCCTTCTTATGTAAATATTTTTGTCCAAATTTCTTTTATATACTTGATTTGATTGTTTGTTTGCCATACTCTTTTATCAGGGTATCGTGAAATTATACTCCATCCAATGTATTTTCTTCAATGTTTTTTTGCATAATGTGAGGGAAGAGTGTAGAAATCTTAGCAAGTTCATGTGCTGCTATGACCATAGAAATTTGAATTTTTTAGTTTAAATGCTTATGAAATTAAATTCAGGGGACAAAAATGCATAGTTTCTTTTTCTAAATTTTTTCTGCAACAACTGAAGTTTCTTCATCAATAAAATTTTAAGTGTACAAAACAAACTTATTTGATTTAATGACAGTGAATTCATTGCTTCCCTGGTGGATATGGCATTTCTAAGGCAAAATTTTTGTTGCAAATATTAGCAAATGAACTTCTTTTTTTTTTTTTTAGTTGGGCAAGTGGAGCTCTTGATCCAGATAGTGTGTTACCTGTAGATGTTGTGACATCTGTTAAAAGGTACTCTATTTTTTCCTTTTTCTTTACTACATAATGAAAATGCACTTCTTTACTATTTGACCTCATCATGCAGGGGAGTATGGGCTATGATCGCAGTGTTTCTTGCCTATTGCTTGCATCAAGCACCATCAACGTAAGTCAAAATAGCTATTCTCTGTTTTTGACTCGTATTATCTTGCTTTTTTCTGTAATTATTGTTGAGTTATAGTTATTATCTATTTTAATCTTGCTCTTGCAATAAAAAAGTTACATCATTGTACAATGTACAAATTTGGATAGTATACAAATCAGAACCTGATTTCCTTGTGTTTATATGTGTTTCTATTGATTCCATTGAGCAACAATTTACAGAGTCCTTATCCGACCACACCCTGCAATATGGCGCTTAGTTCATGGAATGGCAGTAATTTACCTTGTTGCTCTAACATTTTTGCTTTTCCAGGTTTGTTTTTCTTAATTGTGTGGACTTTTAGTTTTGTGCTCAGAATTTAGTGCTTAGATATGCTTAATATGTACATAATGTATGTATATGCATTATATGTATTGCATATATATGCATTATGTGTGTGTACTCCATTCATTGGATCAGTTTGCTGGATGACCTAACAATGTTTATTGTTTGTAATATGTTTTAATAATTGTTGCTTAACATGTTTAATATTACAAGGGAGGGGAGCCTTAGAGCAACTGGTAAGAGTTGCCTTATGTGACCAATAGGTCACGGGTTTGAGTCGTGGATTCAGGCTCTTGCAAAATGCAGGGTAAAGATGCTACAGAAGACACTGGACCCCGTCCTTTGTGCAATGGGCTGCCCTTTATGTTTAATATTACATGGAAATTGATGTTCCTCATGATAGAAAGCAATCATTTCATAACCATCTCTTTGTATGTAATTATTGCTAATTTTAGTAATGCAGTTGATCACTGTGTTTGATAAATCTAAAAACTTATACATGTAATATTTGTATGCTTGGTGTTGGAATAAGCCATATTACACCAAAATGAAGAGTACATCTAAAAGTAATGTTGTCGTGAAGTCTGATTTGTATTTGCTTGTCTGCAAAGTAATTTCTAATGTCCTAGTAGAGATGCAATGTATTGTCACTTGAAAGATAGATGCATAATATATTTTGATTATTTGGGGTCGAGCAATTATTACAAATTAAAATCACCTAATTTTCTGCATTTGGTGACAGAGGCGTGATGATGCTAGTCAGTTTATGAGGTTTCTTCACCCAGATCTTGGTGTTGGTACCGACATTGATCTCACTGAAAAAATATTTATTCATTAAATGTAGGTTTTTCTCTAATTCTAATGTCAACTCTTATCTTCGGTAACCTGATTTTGTGCAGAGCTTCCCGAAAGATCATATGGTGCTGATTGCCGAATATATACACCAGATAGTCCTACAAGCAGGTTTAAGAATGTTTATGTATGACAACTTCAGTCACTATCAATCTACTTTTTAACAATTTTGACTATTGCTTATTTTGCATTGCATAATTTGTTTGTTTATGTATGACAACTTCAGTCACTATCAATCTACTTTTTAACAATTTTTACTATTGCTTATTTTGCATTGCATACTTTGCTAACTAACATTCTAAATTTTCTCTATTCAATATTACAGGACACTTTATTTGATGAATTTGTTATAGCTCATATATTAGGATGGTGGGGTAAAGCTATAATGATCCGTAACCAGCCACTTTTGTGGGTTCTATCTATTGGTTTTGAGCTAATGGAGGTCAGCTTGTCTGAAAATGTTATCTGATAAATATCTTTTCTTTAAATATTTTTTTTTCAGAATCATAACTAGTAGCTTTTTGCAGCTTACATTTCGCCATATGCTACCGAATTTCAATGAGTGCTGGTGGGACAGTATTATCCTGGATATCCTAATCTGCAATTGGTTTGGTAAACCTCCAGAATTGCCTTTTTTTTTTTGAAAGGCCGGAATTTATATTTGTCCTATTTTATAGTTTAAAGATATAGTCAAGACCTCAGCAACATTGCAAAAACTAGAGAAGAGAACCATTTCTTGTCTCTGAGTGTTTGTCACCCCTTCATAACAATATCCATTGAGACCATCATCTTCTTGTTCTATCAAATCATGCATAAATGGGGTTGGGGACATGTATCCTATTCCGTCACTCTTGCTCAATCATACCATGTTGAACTTAAATCATAAACGTCCATGTTCTTTCCTAGAGCCTTATTCCATTTTTTTTTTGGCATTTCTCTTCTTTCTATTGCATGCTACTGGCAATACCATTACTTTTTTAGCAGGGGAAAAATCCTACTTTTTATTCTTCATAAATAATCACGTGGTCGAGACTGAGGAGTTGTTATTTTATAAATTGTTTTCATTGTGCATATCTGTGCTGATTGGAGTCTTGTGTTTGGTTGTTTATGTAAACATTGATTGTGAAATATTTATTACATGTTTGCATGAGTTACAAAGATGTATGCAATTCTGAGCAAAGGAATTTGTATTGTTTAAGCAGTTGTATTACTTTAATCATTGGAGATATTCATGATGGCAGGTATATGGGCTGGAATGCACACAGTTAAATACTTTGATGGCAAAACGTACCAATGGGTTGGTATAAGTCGCCAACCTAATATCATCAGTAAAGTAAGATTTTATCTTCTTTTTTTTCCCCCAATTTTCTATTGACTTAGAATTGGGGAAGAAGAAAACAAACAAAAGTGATTTATCAAATTATTTAGCTAATTGAATGATGCATTGGATTGTTTATTTTGTGCGATCTGTTCATTTTTTAGGGCATGTGGGAGAAAGTCGTGTACATGTAATAGAATTAATTATATTATGTCCGAAGTCTTACAATTTTTACATTAGTTTTTGCTTCTATTTAACAGTTCTGCTGACACTGGCGAGATATACTGGTCTGATTACATAATTTCTGTTATTAAACTTTTAATTAAATTCAAAATAATATCAGTGTTCATTTGATAAAGGATACGGGACATAATTTGGTGTAACAATGCTTTCTTATTTTGATTATAACTAACAATCTTGTTTGTATCCTCTTTGCTGATATTCTTCCTTTTAAAATTCTTAAAGGTGAAGCGCACATTAGGGCAATTTACACCTGCTCATTGGGACAAAGATGAATGGCATCCTTTATTGGGCCCATTGAGATTCATCCAAGTGCTGATTCTTTGTATTGTTTTTTTGACCGTCGAACTTAATACATTTTTCCTGAAATTTTGCCTGTGGATTCCTCCTCGAAATCCTATCATTACATACAGATTAATATTGTGGTGGCTAATTGCAATACCAACCATTAGGGAGTATAATTCCTACTTGCAAGACAGGTGCCCTTCCCTCTCTCTCTCTCTCTGATCATTTTATTTATGTGTACTTTTCCCTGCTTCTAGAAAGTTACGAATTTGAACTTTGAAGTTTCTCGCTCACTGTAAGACATGTTTCGCCAGGAAACCAGTGAAAAAAGTGGGAGCATTTTGTTGGCTCTCACTTGCAATTTGTATAGTGGAGCTCCTTATATGTATTAAGTTTGGCCATGGTATGATTCACTAATTTTATTGTATTTTAGCTCAAGTAGTTTAGTGGCTCCTTCTCTTTCTTTTTTTCTTTCTTTTTTTTTTTCTGAGTTCGCATCCTACTCATTCTTTTTGTGATCTATTGATCAGGGTTATTCCCCAACCCCATGCCATCTTGGTTGGTTAGCTTTTGGGCAATTGCAGCCGTGGTCCTTGTGCTCTTCTTACTTGCATGGACTTGGCAACTTCAGAGATATGTCAGCAAGAAAAGGCAATAGCCATCTTCCCTTTGTTCAACCTTTTTAAAAAAAATCATTTAGCAAGGAACATTTTTGCAGATTTATGTCATGTACATAAAAGCAGTACGCTAATCTACTCAGATCTCTGCTAGCGGGGCCTCTTAATGTCTTACTAGGTTATTTTGGTTTTTAGAATCAGTGGTCATGTAGAGGTTTAGTCAGATGTAGAGGCTGCATTCATTTCTGTTATTTTTGGGCTTCATTTGCCTATTTTGTTAGCTTCTTAATAAAGCAATGTTTTATGTATTATCTTCATAATAAACATAATGAATAAACCATTCTATTCCTCGAAAGAATTTTTTTGTGGTTCAAGTTTCCTTTTTTCTGCAAATGAAAGAAACTATGGCCACATATATATGATACGTTGTGTACTGTATGATGCAAGAAACTGAACATACTACAGATTCACACGCAGATGATGCAAAAGATGAGCAGAAAGGGACTCAAAAAACAATTTACTGGAAGCTTTTGCAGTATAATTCACAGGTAGTGTACATGGTACTGTAAATGATTCATTAACCAGAAGCAGCGCTGTCTATTGTCCTTGACAAAAGATCAAACGACACAGATAGCGGAAAAACCATCCTGACTGAGAATAGTTGTCATGATCTACCCTGATAACCCACAAAATCTGCTGCATGCAAAACTATCCAATTGTTGCTCATTTGGATTCATCACAGTAGCATCTTCCCTTCAAATCATTGATTCTTTTTTTGTTTTGTAGAAACAAAGTCCCCACCTATTTCCATGTTCATTCTTGATGTTCTAGCTAATTGAAGAAGTTTCCCTCTGGTAGCTTCCTCCTCCATGTAGTTGATCCTCGGACGATTTCTTCATTTTTTGTCTCACCCTTCATCAGTAGCAAGTGTGTATACCTTGTTGGCCATTCGTGGAAGGGTGCCATTCCTTTGGTTTTTATAAAACCTAGCCCCTGTTGTTTTCCTGGTAAATCTAGCTTTCTGAAACACCATATCTTGTTTCTACCGTCAGATTTCTCGTCCTCATCAGGCTTACAGAGAGACTGCACTATATCTGAGCTTCCGCACTCTTTTCTATATTCCAAAACTATACTGGAAAGCTGGTGACTTTCCAAGAGCAACTCTGGAATTGTCTGTAGAAGGCATTCTTAGTTTACACATACTCATCTTTACTCCAACAACCAGAAGAGCGATATGATAATTATTTAAATAATCTACATTACACTAGTCTTGCGCTAACACACATGATTGATTTACCTCTACCATCCACCCGACGTACTTGACGTTGTTAACATGGTGGTTCATATCCAGATCACTTCTCTTGGGCTGCAAAATGTAATCATGTTGGTTAGCCTAACAGAGATTACAACGAATTCGAATGAAAATAGAAATCCCACCTTGAGGTCGGAGTTTACAAACATGGCGTCGTCCCCCAACTTGACAATCTTTTCGCAATTGTCATCTTGAATTGCCTGTCTATCTACAAACCATGGAAAGATCTCTGCTCTAACTTCTTCCGGCACTTTGGACAGCCGCCTTGTTTGCTGGTTCATCATCGCCCACGTACTGTTCATGCAAGAAATCTTTCTTTCTTAGCATGTCTATGACCTTGTTATCAACTAACACAGAACCTTAATTAAATAAAACAGAGAGCTTGCCTGGTAGCTCTGGCAAATACATGGCCGGAACGATGACTCCTTATTTCCCAGTCCCTTCTCATGCCATTCTTTCCCGATGCTCCAACCCATGTGTCAATCTCCACTACTTCACCCCTGTTATATGTGTGCTTAGCTTATGAAGAAATGTTCTAATGGGTGGTTACATGAGAGGATTCTACTCACACTCACCAAATAGGATAGCTATCAATCTGGACTTGCATCCTTGTGACGACCCAGATGAGATTGTTCTTCATCATCTCGTGTGTTGCACCAAATCCATCACTAAGCAGGCCAGACATCCATACATGGTTCAATGCCGTTTCCTATGTGCCTCCCAGTATAGGATTGGAAATGAGTCATCAAACATTTGATGCAAGCAAGAACACAACACAAAAAATGTACAAACAACATTAACGGTGATTAGAAGATATGAAACTTTTGTTCTTAGAATACCTGAAGTAGGTTGAGGATGGTCTCTAGTGTTGCTGTCTTATCAACTCCTACTTCATAAGACCTCACCACCACAGTTTGTTTGTACCCAACTCCACCTTAAATATGCCCGTTTCTGACCGGATCGACCAGCTGCTTCTCTGTGGTTTTGTGCAAACGACTCTCCTTATAGATTGGCTTGTTGGCCACTGCCATCAACGATGGATGTTGAGCTGCCATGCTCACTAATGGAGTGTGAACTTGATCAAAGCTAACTGTACTTGTGAGGGTGGATGCCCCATTGATCTTTCTCTTGCTTATATTTGATGGGTCGCCGTCAATGCTGGCAGAGAACTTGATTGTATACATCAACATGCGTGAGTGGAGAGAAACCATGGCTATATGGTGCTTCTGAATTGGATGGGATTTGGTAAGACTAAGAAAATTTTAAGGCTGGTAGTAATATTGAATGATTACTAAGACAGGAAAAGAGGATTTTGGAAAAGTGGACGAGGTAAGAAGATGCTCTTATAGATTAAGAAAGGCGGATCAGTCAAGGAGTGTATGTAGTATTAGACACTATTTAACAATAGTATAATCAAACTATGCCATTGTATGGTATTTTGATCAATATTGTGGAAGGGGATTGGAAAGAAAAACATGGGGATCATCGCTTAGAGATTGTAGTAGAAGAAGGAAGCTGATTTGTAATGTTAAGATCGAAGTTCATACTATTTCATGATCAATTATGAAATTTGAAGCTCAAGCTTTTAATCTTTTTTTAAGATAAACATGTCCCTTGCAAATAAAATGGTAGTTTAACTACCACTTGGCTATTTGAAGTGACTTCAAACGATGGCTTTGCGAAGGAAATTGTATAAGAAGCTTCGATGTGACGGTTAAACACTAGAATTATAAGCGTTTTTAGCTCAACAGGCTTTTGTAACTTTTTATCAAGTTATTATATTACACATGAATTCTACATTAATGGATTTAAGTTCTATATGCATGCATTTTAGACTAGAAATAAAAGTGACCAAAATCCGGTTCAGATTTGAGATATTTGTCTAATTAATGCAACTTTTGAACTGTAAAATTTCTTCAACAATTAATCCTCTTTGCTGGTTTATACACATACTTTGCTACCTACTGGTCCAGCTTTTGGTCAACTTCTTGTCTATTATAACAAAATTTGGCATAACTGGCTTATGGGCAGGTGCTAAATTTTGATTTTCAACTCTGTTATTCTTCCATTCGACTCTAGTGATAAAAAGTTGGAAACAATTCAAAGGTAAAGTGAAAAATATTAGCATAAGCAGTTGAAGGGGAGAAGGTAAGTCGAGTTTGAGATCCGGTATGTTTGGTAAAAGCCAAATAAATTAGTAGCACAGGATCACTACTTACAATAATAATTCCCACTCCCTATGCTC
>JAVDBV010070068.1:0-11212 GCA_032619315.1 Piper longum
CACCCCCGTTTACCCATTTGCCCTTGATCGCGTCTACTTGGCTAGCCGAAGTCCGCCAGCCCATGTCCAAGTCTGCCCGTCTTGTTGAGGTCTGCTTAGCTAACCCAACTCATTTTCCCACCCGGGTTGGTTCATCCCTTTTAGTTTGGTTTGGTTCAGTTCGGTTTGGTCCGGTTCAACTTATTTTTGGACCGTTTTCATCTGTTCTTCCACTGTTTTTGGTAATTCGGGAATCTTTATATTAGTTTAGATGGATATTCACATGATTTAGAATGTTTAGAGGTTATGATTATTTTTCTTTAATATTTATTTATTTATTTATTCATTCATTCATTCATTATTATTTATTTATATGTTTATCATATATGATGAACGCTTATATGATTATTTGTTATTATTTAATATTATGTTTACTTATTAATATTAGTCTTATTATGTTTATTAAATTGCATATTTATTTATTGATTTAGTTATTTATCATTTTGTATGTTCTCGTGTATGTTATTATTTATTTGTATTTAATTATGCATTTTTGTATTATATAACTATGATATTATTATTATTCATGATTAATAAATATTAAATATTTATTTATTTATTGAATTATTGAATTATTTATATGTTTACTAACACGAGTATATATATGATATTTACTCGTATTTACCCGTGTATTTATATACTATAATTATATTCTTTTTTTATGATTAGAGTATTATTTATGTTCTTGTATTTATTATATATCTAATTATGTATGAGTGTATTTCCTTGATTATTAATTAATTAATTAATTAATTATGTCTCGATTTATGTGCCACTTGTTTATTTCTAGGTTTGTTAGCATTGTTTTATTTTTTTAGATGTATTGATGATACGAGCAAACACTACAAGCATACATCATATAGAGACATTAGTATTTTATCTAAAAGTGGGTTTTGATGTAGGTTACAGAGTCCGAGCTCGTTGTAGACATGTGCTTGGAGCTTGGACCACAAGTCTGTAGGACTCTTCCTCTCTGCTTCACTCCTTACATGTAGAGTTTAATCATGTTTTATATGTAGTACAGCATCAGCGGTGTTTTATTGAATCCATTTGATGTCAGGTCATTTAGCCGCGTTTTTTATACATGGTTAATAAAACTACAAGGATGAGATCCCTTGTTGGTTTTCGAACTTGAGCTCCAAAAATGTATAATACATGCCTCTTCCCTAGGCCTATTATATAAGTATGCACATTTTTACGGACGAATAAGAGAATGAATGGTACGGAGATATGTATGGACCGCACTAATACTCCTTCAAGCCTTGAGGTAGTGCAGTGTAAGAGGATATTATATAATGCAACACATTCCTTGGGGAAGGTTTCAGTTACTCTTATTTGAATCAAAAATAATAACTAACTCTTAATACATTCTAAAAAATTGGAAAAAATATGGGAAAATATCATAAAATATAATACACTCAATAACATCAAAATGACATGTTCTATAACTAATAACCCACCAAAATTTCTATCTAAGATGTCTTAATGCATTATTTAACCTAAAAATAATCTCCAATCAAATATATAAAAAAAAGTAACTGGCATACTGTCATATACTCTGATAACTCTTTTTTTATCATTTTTCCTGAAGTTATCGTCATGTACTTAGGTACACCTCACCCTCATCGCTCATAACACATGGTCGGCCTTGGTTTAGCAGGTTTGTCATGAAACTGATTCAACTCGAACTTACAGCTGAACCGACTGGTTCGCTAAGTAAAACTTATACTTGAGTCACGGGTTTTACAACATTTATATTATCACGGATTTATGCTAGCATATTATATATGGATCTCTCTCAAGTTCAAGTACAATTGATGAGGATAATTTGGTTTTTAGAAAAGTGGTATATGATGTTGTTGGTCCACATTTTGAGACTCCTCATCAATCGGCATACCGCCATGATTCAACCAATGAACAACCTAATCTGAGGGAGCAAGCATTTTATGATCTCCTTCGACAAGAAGATCAATAATTGTATTTGGAATGTGACTACACATCTCGTCTATATACAAATGCATGATTATTAAATATAAAAACAAGCCATAATGTAGACCAAACAATATTTAATGAGTTGGTTTCTGTTATGAAAATTTTTTTGCCAAGAGAGAACAATTGGCTAGGTTCTTTTTATGACTCAAAGGAATTGGTGAAGAAGCTAGGAATGATAGTAGAAAAAATAAATGATGAAGTAGACAAAATAATTGTACGTTTCACCATCCAGTCCATACGAAGAGACTTCATCGTCAGATTCAAATCAATATCTAAAGATGAATAACAATTCGACAACTAATAATGTAAATTTTTTGGAATACTTTTGTAATCCTCATATGAAAGAAAAAAAAATTCAAAATTATTTCTTTTTTAATTTTGTGACTGTAGATATGACTTGTGGTCATTGGCCAGTTCAGTGTGTGAGTGAGTCACGTGGATTTGGATCTAGTGACAGGGGTCATGTGGATGAGCTGATTGCATCACCTCTGGATGAGGATGTCCGTACACCCCCCATTGGGTGGTACTGTGGAAGAGGCTCGTGAAAATACCACAAACGAGGCAAGTAGTTCTCGACAACCTTATTTCATTTGGTTTCGGGGAGGTAAAGTTTTCATATTCTTATTCTAATATTGTGAAATTTATACACTTCTTGATCTGAGTATGCCTAGACAAATTAGTATCAAAATTAAGGGTAAGTTCCATGGACTATATCCAAGGTTAACCAATGTAACTCTTGATATCAAGGATATATGGTGTGGAGAGTGGATGGTAAATTAGACTAACATTCAATTTACATTATTTACACATAAAAAATGTATTTCCTTGTTCATAAAGTTGTTAAATATTCTTTCAGGCGAAGTATACATGAAGGCCAAAGGATGAGCCATGGGCGGGAGCTGCCTCCTTTGAGGTAGCCCCAAATTATATAAGGTGATGATGAAATGAGTGAGGGATGAAGCACTTGCACAGTTAGACACAGGGGGCCTTGTTGGTTATGTGGATGATGGTCAGCCTACTTGGATTTAGAGAGACATCTGGGAGAGTCCCACTGGGATGAATCGGCTAATGATGGATTCTAAAAGCTATAAGAGAAAAATAAGAAGAACCAAATGATGGAGAAGGACAATGTAATAACTCGTCATGTTGGTGGATCTGTTATTTTAGACATTCATCAAAAACATTTGGTATGAATACTTTTCTTTAATTATTTTGTTCACTATTCGATTAGGTTATAATTTATTTAAGTTCCTTTACAATGTAGGAGAAATCCCATGGAGGCCCTATCCCATGGTCAGTTTTGTTTGACCACACGCACTAGGAAGACAAATGGAAGGGTGCACATGCCGATAATAAGTCCGAGGCTATGGCGGTGAGTTTTCATATTTTATTTTATTTTTACTTGTTATGTACTTTTTTTAATAAGTGAGTTCCAATTTCTATTTTAAAATATAATTTTCCTGTGAAATTTACAAGGTAGTTTGATTTGTATGACAACATTACTTTTTTGTCTTCTACTATTTGCCAAATGCTTAATTGTTGCCAACAGTCCAAGTAAAAGGATAAATATGGGTTGGAGTAGCTTTTGTGTTATTTTTACTTTGTAGGAGAAGGACTCATGTGAATACCAAACATTTCCTACTTGTTGAATGTGTAATTTTTTTATGAATGTGTAAATTTTGCATATATAATTCTATTTTCTACTATTTGCCAAATGTTTAATTATTGCCAATATTTCAAGTAAACAACTAAACATGGGTTGATAGAACTTCTGTATTGTTTTTGCTCTACAGGGGAAGGACTTATGTGATGGCCACACATTTCCTGATTGTGAATGTGACATTGTTGGTTAAATGTGTAAATTTTGTGTGAAATATGGGCTATGAAATTGTGAAATATGAAATTCAAAATTTGTATAGGTGTGAAATAGTTTTAAATGTTCTATTTACAGGGAAGAATACTAGATTTTCTTTAAAATTGTATACTTTATAATGATTTCATCAACAGTTTTAAAATATAGAAGTTCTTTTTATGTAATGTCATATGATGTTCTACTCATTTTGTGCATGTTTTATTTTTTTAAAACTATTAACTCATCCATGTTAATCAATATCATTTTTCTACGCTAGGTACTGACAGCTTATAGAGTCGACATATGGTAATGATATTCTTAGCTAGCCATTGGCTGTCGACCCTGTGGCATACCCATATGTGGTATCAGAGCCAAGCAAGGGTTAGTATTATGGATTGGGATCTAGATTGATTGCAGTGTGCCACCTTCCTCCCGATTTACGTGCATCCATTTCTTATGCTGTCGATGATACAAGGTCTGATGCCCATATGATATGCCAGACTCCACCTGATGAGTCTTTCCTCCACCAGTTCGAGGATTAAGAGACCTGTGAGTAGGATAGGCAGGTAGAGATAATGAGGATGAGGGAGGAGATGAGGGCGGAGGGTGAGGCCTAGGACCGTCGACTTACCTAGCTTCATGATGAAAGAGATCAACGACTGACGGAGGAGGCTCAAAGCAGAGATTACCGACTTGTCCAGTCCATTATTGCTGCTTTAGACACTCAAATGTTTCATCATAGGATGACTATATGTAGAGAACAATGTTGTGGGCCTTTTGATTATGACCCTGATATGCCCCCTTGTGATCCTCCCATCTCTCCCTTGTTTTTGTGTTGAACATTTGATTTATGTTCATGTATGACACTAAATATTTTATTATATTTTAGTTTTAACTTCTATTCTATGTTTATATATATATATATATATAGTTTGTCATCGTATCTATTTATTTATAACCTTTTGTTATTAAATAGGTAATTAAAAAATAATTACTTTAATATTTTAGGATTATTTTGCAACCCCATTGCCACTGGTTTGCGTCCACTTTGCGACCAGAACCCAGTCGCAAAGGTTGAGTGACAAAAACGAAATCATTGTGGAGCCGAAGTTGAAACATAATTTTGCGACGAGAAACACGGTTACAACTAATTTGCGACTGGGTTCGCTATCATTAATACGGTTGCAAATTTAGAAACCAAACTAAAATAGGCATATTCGGTGGCATTTTTGTGACTGAATTTCGCAAATTTTGTCAACAACGACCGGATTATGTACTCGCAAATCCGCTCGTAAATTTTATTAGTGATCAAATTTATGGTCTTCAGTCACCGGATTTCATGTTGTTGAAGACTGATTTTCTACTAGTGTTTGTATTTTGCTTATTGAATTAGGTTAGTGTTTATATGTTTATTACTAATTAATTATGTAGTTTTTCTCATGTGATTGGATTGGATATCGCATCCACCAGATGCAGACTCACATGGGGACGACAGTTCCCATGATTGTTGATAGATTATGAATGGTTGTTGGGACTATCATCCCCATGTGTGTTTGCATCTGGTAGATGCAAGATTTTCTCATGAGATTGTATTGATTGGTGATTGCATTGTATTATTGATAGCTATTTTAGCACACACAAATATATCTTTTAAATGCATCATATTGCTATGTATAGTGTTCTTAGTATATGTTGTGATAGGTGTTGAGGCACAAGTTTACCAATAGATTCTAGATGTAGAGGAGATTATGGCAGGTCTGTTAAGACTTTCTTTTCGTTCTAATTAGAGTGATGTACTCTATATACTAGATCTGTTTTCTTTGTGAAGATGAATTTAGTGGCTTCTATTGAAACAAAAAGCCCACTTGGTTTGGGCCATTTAGTCATTTATATATCTGGGATTAATAATCTTAACGGATGAGACCTCTCATGTAGATTTTTAAAAATAGCTTCATTGTAATTTGCATTGGGGCCTATGTATATCCCTAAACCAAGCCTTATATATACATATCTATGTATGTGTTTGTGGCTTTGTTCTAATTCTGATTCTGATTGTCATGGGAGACACACAAAGGAAGTGGAGATGTCATGAATGTTTCTGCTAATACGTAAAACCCGGGTTGTTTTTCATCTGATGGTTTTAGTATCAGTTTGTTCTTGACCTAGATCGAGTTGCTTGTCTAGCCCTTTTTTCTGTGAGTGTATGGATTGTGTGGTATGTGTGAGCCAAGGCCCTAACCTCCCCAAGTGTTTGGGCAACTCTGTTGGACGCTACATCGCCATGACTTTTATTTTTTATTTTGTCGTGTCGAGTTTATTTAGGCTTTGGACCTTGTCCCTCACGAGTCTAGACTGGTTGTTGTGTATTCCCAATAGAAACTACAATGTAGTTCTCTAGGTAGTCCAACTGCCTTAAGGGTGGTAACTGCTTCCAGTGCAAAGGTGCCCCAACAATGCTCTTGCGTTGAGAGTTTTTAGGGAATTTGAATTTTTCCTTCCAAATATAGATGCAAAAGTGCTATCCTAGTGCCCTTGCACCAAAAATTGGTGATTTTCCCTCTTTTTCCATTGGATACAAAAGCACAAAGCATGCGTCTTTGCACCCAATCATGTGACCCGACTTTGCATGCAATTCGGTTCACTCCACCTCTGACCCACATGCCTAGCCCGTTAGCAAGTCATGATTTGGTTTGGCAGAGGCCAGCGCAAGGGCACTGGTAGGGGTTGATCAGTATCATCTTGAATTGGTTTTAGAAATAACAAATTCATTGGGTGGTTGGACCATTGTCGGGAATCATTTTTTGAAATATTCATTAACCTGGAGAAACAAATAAAATCTCTTGTTTAGTTCGCCACCACTGTTTGGATTGATTTCATTTTTTTTCAGAATTTACTTGGGAAATAGAATCTTGTGATTTAATTCGTTCTCAATACCCATGAGATAATCATCTTAGGGTGATCATTTTATTTCTTGGTTTTTCTAGTCATTAATAGATTGATTATTTTTAGAAAATCAATTAAACTAGAACTGAAGTCATTTTTTGTTCTTCCTTCTGAAAAAAGAGTTGTATGTTGCGTTCAGGAAGGTTGAATCCTAGGAATCCTTCATCAGTGGTTGTGAATAACTAATTCGGTCATTCTAGATACAATTTTGAAATGTTAGATCTTTCATTATTTAAATTGTTTATCGAATTTGAAAAAGAGTTAGAAGAAACGGTTCGATCCTCTTGATTCTAGATCTTTCTTTAAAAGTTGGGGAAAACCTCTTTATCACTTCTTTGTCTCATTCATAGACTAAAACCAAACCTTGATGATATCTCCTTCTCGGTTTCTTCTTCCATAACCTGAGCTTAGTGTAATGATGTATGCAGCTGAGGCATCCTAATAGACCGAGAGATTTAAACATTGAATCAAATTCAAAACAATTTACTTGTTTAGAGTGAATTGGAATAAAGAAACCAAAGAACCAAAAATGTTGAAATGATAATTGATACGACAAAAGTACAAGATCCCTCTTTAAGAGAGAGAAAAATAGGAAGGCAGTTGTTCGGATGTTAAATACCATAGGTGCCTTCCAGTGCAACTACCTTGTTACAATTTCACTCTAGTCACTAGCCCCGCATTTGACATTTCTTTTTTGTCAATGAATGATTTGTCAATTATATCGTCGATTATATATTGTGTTGTAGAAATCAAACATGAAAAGAAAGGGAACCAATTCAAAGTCAATGGACACAGTTTGAAGCACTATCTAGGAGGTGAAGTGAAGCAATTCACTTCACCTACCATGCCAATTTCAGAATGACAAGGTGCCAAGTCAAGCTAAGGATTGAAAACAAATGCTTGTTGGGAGGCAACCAAAGTAAAAAAAAACTATTGTTTTCAGGCCCAATCCAAACCGTACAGGGTTACGTGCTCCAATCTAGTCCAATCCAACCCAACCTGAAGACAAAGTGGAGGATAAAATTCAAAATGGGTAAGGTAAAAAGTAAAGTTCTTTTCACCCTAAATTTTTCTTCGTCGCCACTGCTCGTGCACTTCTTTAATCTTAAGCAAAATCGAAGCACAATCTACTCTTTATATCTTCTGATTTTATGCTCAATCACTACTGATTATATTGCATTTTATAGATCTATGTACAAGTTTGAAGTATTGTGAAATGTTGGATAGCATGTCCGATTTGTTGAGTGTTGTAGAGTAAATACAAAAGCATGCTATACTTGTACTATCAAATGTACTGATGATTTATTATTCTACTTTCCTGTGAATCTGCATTATTGTATATAGTTGATTTCATGTCTTCGTGAATAAATAAAGTAGATGAAGATTCAATATTTTCATCGTATTTGTTGTTAAAACTGTCATTTGAGGCAAGATGGTCAGGAGGAAGCACTAAGGTTCCAAAAAGGTCACAATACAACCCATGGACTCCCCACCAACCTCAGAGGATTCCACTTGAGTAGTCGAGTCACAAGAAGTAGAGCCTACTGTTAAGATGAAAGATCTACCATGACAAGAAACAGAGCTTGATCTAAGGAGGAAAGCCAAGCCACTGATAGTGAGGATTCAGCATTTCTACCTTTACCCAAGGAAAAATGTCAATCAGCTAGCCATCACTTCTTTCTTCAGCAAATTTTCAAAGAAGAAATCAGTAGAAACTGGCCCACATGAATCAAAAATAAAAAAGGAAAAGGGCAAGGAAAATATGGCCAATACTAGAACTAAGCAAGATACAAGGAAAATGTTGCCAAGAAAGTCAACAAGGGCAGCACAACTTAGCATCAACCCATAGCCACCTACAACAAAAGAAAATGGAAGTTACTGATGATATCTCAACCCAAGCTAAGCCAATAAAGGTGAAACAAGAAGCACACAAAATGGTTCCAAATGCAAAGCTTGTTGAAGCACAAGTAAGAACAAAGGGCATGGGTGAAAGCTCGTTGGTGTAACTGAGTTAATGATGTTGTACATGATCCATCTGGCATCAACTTTCCTCTTCTCGATCATGGTATAAAGTAGGATATCTCGTCTAGTGTAACATGGGAGGGGTGCATGGTTGTAATGAGTCTTCTGTAGACTAACTTGAAAAGAGGAGTCCAACTTGGCATCAATACCCCAACTTTAAAATTGAGTTGTAGGTTGTTCTTCACAGTAGTCCAAATTACTTCTCTATCAGCCTGGCACAACTTCTTCTCCAATTCTTTTGTCTCTACCCCCTTGCTTATTAATACTTAATAATCATCTTCCTTATGGTCAGGTGATCCGATCAGCTTGTTGATGGCTTTTCTTGTCATGGTTAGCCATTTACCTCTTACAAACACCTTGTCTTTCACCCTCTCTTCCAAGTTTGCATAGAGCTCCCTCACTAGTTGTAGTGTTCCCTCATTTGGTTTCCCGTACAATTTAGTCCACCCAAGACTTTTGACAATATCTTGTACGACATTGTCTATGTTCTAGCTCTCCAAATCCAATGCCCTCTCTGTGATTGGTTGCTTCCCTTTTATTGTCTCGTCAAATGCTGTCTTAGCCTTGACCTAGATAAAGGGGTAATGGGTAGTGTTGGTAGATAATGGTGCTGTGGATTTCTTTACTAGTGCTTTCCTTCTTGAGGGTGGAACCAGGGGTTGGGTTTCTTATTTCTCTAATTCCACCTTCTCATGAGTGGATGGTGGTGGTGTCTTTGCTGGGACATGAGATTTTTGTTTTGTTATTCTTTTCAAGTCCTTGTCTTAGTCCTTTCAACTTTGTTGTGGCAGTCGAGTTCTATCTTACTATTATTCACCTGGTGATTCTCATGCAATAGTTGCTTGACCTTCTTCTTCTGCACTGTTCACATCGATATAGCTATGGTTCCCAACAATCATCACCAAGTTGTGTACCCAATCTGGAGTAAAAATTGAAAAGAATGAAGAAAGAATTAATGTTGGGCTAGCTTCAACTGATGCTCCACACATGGGTGGACCCCAACTTGGCATGGAGTTGTTGGAGGAGCTCAAAGAGATTAAGGCAAGTACTAAAAAAGATCCTTTCCTACATGGAGTATTAACATAATTGGAATCTTTTAATGCAAGACAAATGGAAAGAAGAAAAAATTATGAAATCTGAAATGCCAACTGTTCACGATTCCATGTTTGCACATTCTTTAACGGCAAAACAACAAGGTAGAGAAGAAAATCAAAAGTATGCCGATGCACCACCTTCCATAATGGATAAAAACCGGAGCTACCATGGCATCACTTTACAAAGATCTAGCCCCGCCCCTTGATGAAGAAAGTGAAGAAGAAGAGGAGGAAGTCACAAATTATTTGGGAGGAGGAGACCCTCTCCTTGGCTGCTTCACCATGATCAACAACAACTCAGTCAAAGAGAACTAATACACCAAATGAGCGCTTCTCTCTCCCTCCCCTCTTCTTAATTTCTTTCTCTTGCAGGTGTTCTTGCCATTATTCTGTTTGCATGGTGGCATAACTATCTTTTTTTGTTGTTATAACTGTGAGGGCACAATTTCACATAAGCTAGTGGGGGGGGGGGGGGGGGGGAATTTGTACTTTTTGGGTTATATTAATTAACTGTTATGCATGTTATTGAATAAGTTATGTTGATAGAAGGCATTAGTTAATAAGGCGTTCTAAATTTTTTATCATAGCATGATGTGGTCAGGATAAATTTTGTATATCTCATCTTTGAGTTATGTTTCCAATACAACTATGTTAGCCCAACCTATGATCTATCCATGTTAAGAATAAAACGCAATTCGTGTGGGTTTAGGAGAAAAAAGGAATTAGAATCTCAAGCTAGAATTCTTGAGGGAGAGGAAATTTTGGACTAAGTGAGGAAAGATTTAGGTGAGAATTGATCATTAGGGCCCTCATTAGCCATCCGCATTACAACCACGTTTTTGACAAATTCTACCCTATATTGACCTCTTGCTTGTGTCGCTAATATTTTATAGCCCTAGGCTAATCATGGTTGCATGAATCGGAATCTGAATCGGAATCGATTTTCCAATGAATCGAAATCGGAATCGGTCTGAATCGGCCAAAAATCGGTTTTTTTGAATCGGTCAGGAATCGGAATCGGAATCGGAATCGATCCGAATCAGTTTTATAAAAATATATATTGATAATTTATAATATAAATATATAAAAATCATATATTGATGTTATTTTGATATTATTATGTGTATTATAGTTTATTATATTTTTAATATTTTTTGGATTTGTTTTTAATTATTTTGAATTAATTATGATTTTATATTCGAATCGGACTTGAGTCAATTTTTAATTACGAGAATGCCACCCTCTCCCTCCCCTCCACTCCGTCACCGCC
>JAVDBV010070074.1:0-15363 GCA_032619315.1 Piper longum
TGCTCCACCCCGTCAGAAGACGAAGAACTAGATGATCAGAATGATAACATGGAGTAAGTACTCTTCTGATGGGTGGGCGTACTTTGAGTTAGTCCATGTAAAGGATGGCACAAGTCATATGTATGATCAAGTCTAACAGAAAAATTTTTGTGTTGCTTAATTTCTTGTGGTTGGAATATGTACACAAGTAGACTATCCCAGTTGACTTCGTGTAGGATCGTCTGCAACAAAGGACTGCCTCCACAAGCAGTCTCAAGGGTCAGTTTACTAGCGGGTGGCCAGATTTTGTGTTTGATAATGTAATTGAAGAAGACGATGCTCTAGTGTTCGAGCTTGTGAAGAATGAAGAAGATGAAGTTGTCATTGATGTTCGTATTTCTCGTGTTGTACCGGAGATTAGTCCATTGAAGAAGCTGACATGAGGAGCAGTACGTATAATCGTACGAGTACTTCCATGAGCGAGGGTCGATCCAAAAAGGATAGTAATCAACCATGCAAGTAGCTGACTTGATGTTTTTAATCTGTTCGCTTCTTTGCTTGGGAGGGAGGGCTAATTAGAACATCATGCTTTGCTAGTTTTTTTGCATTCGATTTGGCTCATTAATTTTATTTTCGAAAAAGTATCGGGCTTGAAATAGATAAGGTCGTTGAACAACGAATAGAGTTTTAGTAAATGAGTATTCGGCTCGGCTCGAAATTCGAATTTAATATGTTCAAATTCAAAAAAATATTTGGCTCGGTTCGATTTATAAATATTATTGAGGTCATATTGAATTTATATAGTGTTTAAATTTTTTTTTGATCTTATATAAGTTAAAAATATAAATATTCGTTAGGCTCGAGTTTGGCTATACTTCGGCTCGAACTAAGCCCAAATATCATAAATTTTAGACAAACTCAGTTCGTCTCGTTTATATTAAAGTTCAGTTCGGCTCATTTTATTTTAAGCTAAACTCAAGCACGTTCCTATTCGATTCGGCTTGGCTCATTTACACACCTAGTTACTGCCTTTACGGAATATCCTGACTTGAGCTTGTGGATCCCGTTAGTATACATCGCTCAATATAATATAGCCATCACCTGTTAAGGAAAATCTTTCATGAACTATCAAAATTTTTCTTACTTTCGCCGGTAACTACTTTTGAGATTGATTGGGTAAAAAAAAATTGTTATGTAATCATGATTTATGCGACTAATCAAATGAGCCAATTAAATTTAAAGTAGAAAAAATTAGAAATTTTTTAGTGCTGTACATAAGTTAAGTTTGTAAGGATTTGTTTTGACTAATTTATAAAATGTATAATTGAAGTGTTGACCATTTATTAAAAATTATTTGTTTTTAATATAGTTCATAACAATGGCAGCGAATATCACTTCTGCCAAGTAGTCTCCTTGACTATTTTTATCTTTAAAATTTATTGTAAAAATGCAAAAAAATGAAATATTTTTGTGAAAAGCATTTCTTAATAATTGATTTAAATTTACATATTTTTACAAGTTTTTATAACTAAATAAATTACATAAAATTTAGACCTTTTTTTTCAAAGCAGACATTCTACATTTTATCTACTCTTCTGCTCTGAAATACATATAAATATTAATGAAAAGGAGGAAGTAAATGCAACGAAAATATAAAATAAATTTAACTTGAGCATATCTTTAAATTATAATTTATTTTAAGATATTATATAATTATTGATTATAATGAGATAAAAATGAAATATTTTGTTATTTTTGATGATATAAAAATGAGAATTTGTTTAGAATTTATCTTCAAGATATATGTAATTACTGTCTATCTTATTATTTAATTTTTAAAAAAATATTTTTTAAAAAAAATTAAAATCTATCAATGGCATTGCGCGCGGCATCATGCCTGTATCAACTAAATAGGTCCGCAATTCTATTTTACGCCTCAAGTCAACTAAATTTTCTTTTTTTTCTTTTTTTTTTTTATAAGTTGTTATCCGGCGTGCGAAAGAGTGGCGGGCGTACCTTAAAAAAAGAAGAAGAAGAAGAGTTCCCAAAGGTGTGTCATTCGATCTTCTTCTCCGCCCCCGCCATGAGACTTGCCACCCTTCCTGTCCCTCCTTCAACTTGGTCTCTTCCCAACCCCTCATCGCCTTCCATCCTTCTCCACCGCCTTCCTCTACCTCTCTCCGTCAAAGCTTCTTCTTCTTCTTCTTCATCGCAGGTTTTTTTTTTTTTTGGTTTCGTGCATAGTTTGCTATACAGTCACACTGCTTCTCTGTGTGTTAAATTTTTGAGTTTTTTTTTTATAGGAGGAGAAGAGCGAGGCTTACAAAGTGCCCAGTCCGAATAAGGAATGGGCGGCCGAGTGGGTGCCGAAGAACGACGAAGCTGTTCGGCAGATTCCCATCTGGGTTGGTAGCACCTCCCTCCTTGCTGTTCTTGTTAACCGTGCCGTTTCCGGCATTGCCCCCGTTTCCAATGCTAGCAGGTTTCGTTCGTTCTTTCTTTATTTTTTCTTGTTCTTTTATTTTCTTTTGTGTGGACAATTTGTTGGTAAACTTGCTACACGAACATCTCTGTCTCTAGACAAATTTGCCTTTGGGATGTACTGCTAATGGATTTCTTGCTTTGAATTTTTGGCTACTAAGGTACTGGGTTAATGGGACTTTGGGCTGATCCTTGGGAAAACATCTGTTATTAGACATTTGAGGCTCTCTTTTTAGGCTTTGTGAATTGATTGAAAATGGGCTAAACCTTGTTTTCTTATAGGTCTCAATTTTATTTCTCTTTAGTTCAAAAAAAAAACTTCTTCTCCCACCTGATACTAAAATTGTTTTGAGGACATAGAATAAACTTCACCTTCCGCTCCTCCTTTAAGATAATACACAAGCATTTGCTCGAAAATATAACTCATTGAGTTGTGCCTTTTCTGTAACTTTCTTTCTTCGAAAGTCTAAGAGTCTTTAGGTATTACTCTTCAAATTAATAAATGATCAAAGGAAGTCTAATGGTCTATATAGAAGATGTAATCTATTATTTTAGACAACAAAAAATGAATTAATAAAAAAATCCTCTTTTAGTTGTTTATCACTCAAACGAGTGATCTCCAAACTCACCTAATCGAGATCGAGGCTTGTGACCTCAATCTTGCCAAATTTGCCCTATATTTGTAGCGATGTTGTATTTTGAGTGTACGATAGCTAACATGAGGAGGTGCTGTTTGTTTGAGGTAATACTTTTTCTTTTTTGTTTACTCATTTTGTGTGGGTATTGGACTTCCATATTCTCTTTATTTTTTGTTTTTAGATATTCATTTCTCATATTCATGAGTTTATGTTTTGCATTAACCTTTCCCAGTAGTATTGTTCCTAGAAAATGTGAACTAACCAGTAATATTTTCAGTTCACAGTCAAGGGCAGACATATTGACCCTAGCATTGGCAGTTACATGCATTCTCAATGGACTAGTATGGTTGTCAATCCGCCCAAAATATATAGCTCCGGTGAGACAACTATCTCTTTGTTACGTTTTCTCTTCCTGCATTACTTATTACACCTAATGTCTGGTTCTTTAGCATTTTCTGTAGGTTACTCCTGAAGGTGTTGAATGCATGATAATTTGTTCTGACATCTCAGAGCGTTTAACAACTGAGTTGCTGTGGTACTGCATACATTTGCTCTAAAAGCTTGTTCTTTTTTAATGAATTGTGGATTTAATGTGATGTATTAGGTGCTGAAACCATCTTTCGAGAACTATAGTTTGAAGTTTTATTGGTTGCTGAACTCAAGCCAATGTACATTCTGAATTGTTAATGTCCAATCATTGACCTTTTTTTGATTAACCTTGACAATAATGCAGTCCTTTATCACTGACTTGTATTGTATGATTTTCTTCATCTATAATTTCTAGAGCCATGCACCAAGCACGAACATTGATATCTAAGTTGATTTCCTTTAACAGGTTCTGGGATTCTCTATCAAATGCTACATGTTGCAGATCACTAGTTGTTGTGTATGATGACACTTGTCTTCTTCAAGCTGGGATTGCAGCTTCATCTTCATCACAAAGTGCTGATGCCATTGTTGTGGATCCTGTACAATTGCTAAAAGGCTCTCTTTGTCAAGGCGTTATGAAATCTGGAACTCGTAAGTTTCAGTTCTGATGTTTTTTCAAGTCTAATGAATTTTTTGCTATGGGGAAGGCCATGGATGACAGTGACTTCATTGGTTTCCTGGTTGATAAATTTTTGTCCAATATATGATTTACTAAAATTGTGTAGTTTAAATGAATTGCAGAAAGCTTCTTAGCTAACCTTTCTTTGTATCCTGGGAAGTCTGATATGCCTTTTTTACCGTCCAACACTCAGGTATAGCTTTTGATTCCCAATCATCATTTGTCGGTCATCACTTTGTGGATTGTGTTATGTTGTGGCACAGTCATTAAGTGCTTTGCATTTCATTGTAAGTTTAATGGCTTATGAGTCCTGTTTTGGAACTTGTTTTATTAGAACTTTTGTTACTATTTTTTTGTTTTTATTTCCAGATATGAAAGCCGTTTTAACAGCTAACTTTGCTTTAAAATATATGCAATTTTTTTTTGTTTGCCTCCCTCTATGCTTCCAAAAGTGTGGCATACAAATGACATTATAGTTTCCTTGATTTGATCTTCAAAAATTTAACTTTGTTTGGTGTGCTGAAAATTTATTGCCCATGTGTATAGGCAGTGATCTTACAGCCACTTGGAGAGCGAGGAGTTGCAATAATTGGTGGGGACACAATCAGGGGTTTCACAAGTCTAGATCAGGTGTGTAAACTGTTCTTTGTAAATAAATTCCTCATCCACTGATTTTAATTTTTTTGGTGGTGGAGTTTAGGAAATTTGCCATATGATTTTGTACTTCTTCAAACCCTCGTCAAACAGTCTTTTGTTTTCTCAATGACGGTATTGGAGAGTTACGGAGCACTCGCTTTCTCCATTTAGCCCTTTTAACTATTAAGCCGTGGTTGCAGGCATGGATTACTCTGATTTCTGAGAAACTCGAATCGTCCCTCTTAAACTATAGGGATTCCAGGGCAGCAGTTACTGAAGATTATGTAACATGAAATTTGTGTTTATATCTTTCAAAAATTGAGATTTTGAAGAAGCTCATTCAACTTCTAGGTTCAAGAAATCTTCTATCACAATTCATGAACTTAGCTACGTTGGGGTTTTTGCAAGTTTGAGTCCCGGGAGTTGTGTTTCACACTTTCAACCTCCAAGGCAATCTCAGCGTAACTGTAATTAGGGTATAAGCAGTGCGATTATTGTGCAGTTAAAAGTATTTATCATTATCATGTAACACTTTTTCGACCATTTACCATTGTCACACGGTTTACCACATTCTTGACTGTTTTCCGCTACTAACTTGGGACCTTTTGACCATTAATTAACTGTGAATCATTGGTCAATTTGATTTAAGTAAATTTTCATTTAACTCCATAATTTTTAGCAACGTAAAATTTATGTTAAGAGTTAAGATGACAAATTTAGTATTGCCTGCACTGTATATTTGTGCAAAGCCAACTTTTAAAAAGATATTATAATATAAAATTTTAATTAAATATATTAATATTAATTTTTTATTTATATAGTTCAATAATGCTAAATTTTTATTATAAAAAATAATTATCTACCTGAAATAAAATAATAAATCGATAAAATGGTAGTCGTTGAGGATTCATTAATTATCTTGTCAATAAATATATCAATTTTTCTTATTATTTTGAATGGTAAAAAAAGTATATAGTCATTTTAATTTGATTTAGTTCGAAATAGTTAGACCTCACTAGAGGCACAGCCGGTCGGGAATGAAGCTATGCACTAGATAATACTTATTGTTCCGTCTTAGTTAGGGGTATAAAAGAATCAAGCCAGTTTGCAAGTTTTTTACGTTCGGTTTGATTTGGTTTGAACCCATGCTTGTTAATTTTATACTCGGAAAAATATTTGGTTCAAAATAGATAGCTAGTTGAATAACGAATAGAGCTTGGACAAATGAATATTCGGCACGGTTTGGCTCAAAACTCATGCTCAATGTATTTAAATTCGAAAAAATATTCGATTTGACTCAACTGATCAATACTATTGAAATCATATTAAAAATATATAGTGTTGAAAAGAAACATTTAATTTTATGTAAGTTAATTATTTTACTTTTGACTAAGATAATCTTTATATTTATATATATATATATATATACACACACTAATAATATTAATAAGTTTAATTATAATTAATTATATTTATTTATATATAATATAATAATAATGTGGTATGATAGTTTAAATGAGAGGTTTTCATATTGATCACTTGAAGGTTCAATCCATGTTCACTTTATTTTTTACGTGAGATATTTTTTACTTCGAGCAGGCTTGTGAAAAATTGGGGATCGGCTTGTTCACACCCTTAGTCCTAGCGTGCCTTCTTGCATTTTTTTATTACATTAACATCATGCCTTTTTATTGTGTACTTATGTTTAGTTAATGTGGCTCAGTCCTTTCGCATCATGTACCTCTCGTTTCAATTGTCTCATTTTGATTAGAAGATTCATTGTCTACCACACCAATATGGTTGCTTAAGGAACATTTATGTTTTGATTTTAGAATTGAAGTAGTTGACTTCTCATTATTCATTAAAACTCCATATTAATTATTTTTTCCGAAATAAAAGTTATAATTATTTTTGCATTTAGTAATGATCAATAATAGCTAATTACAAGGTAGTGTCTCTAAAATGATATACAAACTTACTACTATCAGAATTAAATCATGAAATGAGATGTAGCTCCAAAATCGATCATATAATATGCTATCTATTAGTTCTAATTACCTGACATTTTTCAAAAAGAAAGGAACTTAATTATCGGTAAGAACATGCATAAAAATCCTTTAAGTATATTCTGTATACCCAGATTGAACTGCAGAGGTCTTATGCAATTAACTGATAAGAAATTGTAACATAATGTTTTCTTAGGTCTTCACATATGAAGGAGACGAAATCTTTTCTGGTGGGAGGAGCATGCAGTATCCTTAATTAACATCCAGTATTTTGATTGGGGATAATGGCTGTTCATAAGGAATAACACAGGCAAAAGCCGTGTGGAATTGAGGCAACTCATTCTCGATTTCACGGACCACTTCCAGAGTTTTCTCCTCCAAATCGAGACGGAGAATGAACCCTTCAAACTTTAAGTACACAATCTGAGCCTTGGCATGGTGCAGCGCCAAGGGTAGGAACCGATCATGGCCGGGGACGCCTGTCTTCAAATTCTTTGTTTCTTCTTGATATGCATGGAAGACATGTGGGTGGCCGGCAACCATGTCGGAGAGATTGCCGACGTGCCGGTCAACCATGGTGCCTCGTTGCTTGCCGTGTTATGCCCAGCTCTGTTGTCATACTCCCAGACGGAAACTTTCCTGTGGTAAAATAAGGGAGACGCTATTAACAAATCTGCCATATATATTTGAGTTACGTCTCTTTTTAAATCTACAAAATTTCACGTGTAACTGACTACAAAATGACAAAAATGTAAATAAAGCTTGTTACGAGTAGTAGACACAAATAAACACGAAAAAATTATAAGGTTATTCAAGTCATTTTCACGATAAATCACAAAAAATCTACAAATGATCTTTACCTAAAAAAATGCTTTTTTTCTTTTTTTCAAAATTTTCTTTTGCTCGACTTGATAACGATAATCGTCTCAGCCCTTAAGTAACAGTATATATCTTTTACAAAAAAGTAACAAGTAGCTAAACGAACAGTATATATTTTTTACAACAAAGTAAAGCAAGTGATGCAGTTGATAATTTATAACTAGTCTGACGAAATCTTATATTTATAATCATCATTTTACATTAACGTTTATTTATACCTTGTGGTTATAAACAGTAGCACTGCAACACCAAAACTATTATATATCTATGATTGATTAATCGTATGGAGCTGAGATCCATTAATATTTACCAAAATCTTTCAAGAACTCAATGTATAGGAAGTGTAGGTACCGAAGTTGGTCGAAGTAGACATAGTAAAGCTTCCCGGCGGAAGGGCAGAGCCGGCCGTTATAGAGCTTGCAATCGAGGGTCACCGGATCCGGCAACGGCAACTTGAAGAACCTGCCCTCCCTGGTCTCAAAAGCAGAGACTTCCCCATCGTCATCGCCCCAATAGAGCGTCTCCCCGATGAGCGTCGGGGAGCTAACCCCCGTCCGGAACAAGAAGCCGGCGGAGAGGGCTGTGGTCGTCCACTCGCCGGTATCGGAGTAGAAGGCCCGGATCTCGGTGGAGGGTGGAGTTCTCTTCCAATGCAGCGCGACCACTAGGAAGCTGGCGCCGTCGAATATAGAAAGCTTGACGATGCGGTTAGGGAGGTTAGAGGGCGGAGGATGTGGGAGGGCGACTCGCTGCTGGGTGAGTGGATTCCAGAGGAGGTAGTGCTCTGGCTGGACGTCCTTGTCGAGAAATAGGACGACGCCGCTGTGGGCATCGGCAATGAGGAGCTGCTGACTGGCTTCGAGGGTCATGGA
Source organism: Piper longum (assembly GCA_032619315.1). Lineage (NCBI taxonomy): Eukaryota > Viridiplantae > Streptophyta > Magnoliopsida > Piperales > Piperaceae > Piper > Piper longum. Next base: position 8,540 of record JAVDBV010070074.1, read on the forward strand.
GAGGAGACGGTTGAGGAGAAGCGAGGGGAGGGAGTGCTCGTATTCATGGCGGCGGCAGTTGGGAGATGTCGAGGGCGCGAGTGGAGGACTGGGCGGGGTCGACGAGGTGGTAGAGAAAGCCGCACGAGATGCATGAGAAGGGATGGTCGCGGTGGTGGAGGATGTTCAAGGAGGGGGAAGAGATGGTGTTGTACCACCTCTTGGACACGCAGAGGAATCGGTATAGGTCATCCACCGGCAGGCGGAGGAGGATCAAGATGGCGACGTCGTCGCCGAGATCGAAGAGTCGGTCGTCGCCGGCCATGGGGAGAAGGAAGGTAGGATGGCGGAGGAGGAGGAGTTAGAGTAAGAAAGTGAGTTGAGAGGGGGGGCATCCATGCATGGGCATGGCTTTAAATCACTCCAAAGTCCAATTCCTCTCCAGGCCACCTGTAGCCTGGCGAGACTAGTCTTACAAATGTACGAGTTTCACCTTTTCAACAAAAAAAAAAAAAACTAATGCAACAAGAAATCTTAATTACATTCATATATTCATTTTATTCATTTAAAAGTGGCTCATAAAAAAGTGTTCCTCCAGAGCAAAATATGGTTGGTGTAAGCGGCGATTGCTCGCAGTATCCATATAAATAATCACTTGATGTGGACCCTGTAATACGTAAGGGCTATGTTTTAATATATATTAAATTTATATAATACATTAGATAAGCAGAATTTTCTTGAAGTATACTATTTGCTTCGAAAAAAATATAAAATATGCACAAAATAATTTACGGATCTTCAAAAGTAAATATTGTGCCCATAAAAAAAATATTGATAGGAAATACGACTCTATATTTCTTATTTACATAAAATATTCTTTTGTCACATTATTCTAGTGACTTTTAGTATCTAATAATAAAAAATGCATCGTTGTAAAAAAATGTTTAATCTAAGGCATAATCCACAACAAAATTGACCATCAATAAAAATTTCCTTTACCAAAAGTAATAGAGAAGCATGGGATGCAACTGAACTGACTAGGAAATAGAAAGGGAAGCATCTCTGTAAATGAAGCAATGATCAATATACATAAGGCTAACCAACACTAACAGTAGAAGAAAGACATAAATCTGAATTCCAGGAATCACCAAGAATTATATAAAAATAATCACCAACTGCTTCAGAAATATTATTAAAAAATATCAATCTGCGACCAAAACAAATATGAGTCTGCGGAAGTGTTTGGGTTGAGATGAGAGTTTGATTATGCCTGAACAGGTCATGGGAGAAGTTTTTAACCAACCAAATCTTCGATCTTCAAGTGATCGGTAGCAAACCACGTCTCCAATGTCAGCATCATTGTCCAACAACTCTGTAGCTTTCATGTTGTCTTTCTCTTGAGCATTTTGAGGCCTTTGTTTTCTCCAATTGTAGCCGGTGAGAGGGACAATGTGATAGATGTTGAGAAGTAGTGGTTGGGGCCTCTGATCGCTTATAATTTCTCAAGTCGCCTTGACAGGAAACTCCATACTTCATACTTTATATTTAAGAATAAGAATTTTGATTATATTGTATCTTAATTTTTTTATATAAATATAATCAAATAATAAAATATCATTATATGATGATGATTTAAATAAAAATATACATTATCAAATTATCTTTTATATGGAATAATGTCAAAGTAAAAATATTTTAATTATAAATTAAATTTTAATATGAATTATATGAAAAGTATTATTATATACTAATCAAGCTAACTCAAACTTGATTTGAACTTGAATTGACTCGAGTACTTAATAACGCGATTCAAACTCGAAATCAAAAAAATCGAGCTTATGACTTGACTCGTACAATGAATACCCTTATTTACATATTAATTATTAGTTTAACATAGTACTTTGTATTTATCATTGATTAAATTGTAGAGTTACACGTGAGAAAAAGGCTGAAATGTAATCGTAGGAAACAAAATGTCTATACTTAATAGTAGATATTACGCATGACGCAAACAATTATAATCTAATGTTAAAAGGGCTGGAGAGAGACATCAAGAGAGCAAAATCCAAAAAGATAAATGGCGGGTAGCCTTCGAGTTCGATTTCTGAAGGGGAGGTTTGTCGTCCGTTGTATTTATCATACCTTATTGGGACATGAATCATTTTTATGAATTCTTATTTTGCATACAATTACGGTTTTTTTAATGTAAACAATATGTTAAAAAAAACATAAATATATAATAAGATCATGTCCCAACGAGTTATCAATGTACATTTATACTCTTTTACTATTTGCATTTGCTATAGTTTTTTCTTTCATTTCTTTAACGTTTTTGCTATAATTTTACGGAGTAAGAAACATTATTTGGTGTATAAAGTTGATCTAATTAAGTCTGAATTCAAATAATGGAAAGCCAATTAGAGGTGTACCTTCTTCCCTCCACAGTGCATGATCATTAAGCTAAGAGTCGAGGAGAGTGTCGTTCATAGGTAGAATAGTTTGAGTTGAACAATATTTTAAAATTATAAATAAAATATTTTTTAAAATATTTAAAAATATTTTATTATTAATATTTATTAGATATCAATTTATATTCTAAATTTGTTAACAAAAATAATTGTAAAAAATGTAATATTAAAGGATCAGGTTACGGTTAAAATAGATAAAAAACATAAACCGTATCAAATTTTAAAAACGGTATCTGCTGTTATATATTCAACGGGGCGAACATTTCCATCGAGGAGTTCATTTGATACATGATATAAGACTTCGCTCTTCAACAATCGAAAGTATTGTTGAAGAATTTTATACAATACCCAAATTGATTCAGTTGTTCACGAACATAAGAATGGCCACAAATGCTGGTTCTGTCCATCGGTTTACGGTTTCCACAGAGGTGGTCCGAATGGAAATGAACAGCTCAGTTTCATCGGTTATAGCGCGAATGCTGAAGACCATCACGAACGTTGCTTTATAAACGTAGTATCAGGATCCCCATAAAGATCAAACTGAAAATAGTAACAAAAGTGCGATAAGTGACTCCATCCAGTGCATATTGTTTTCAAAACAGAGCATATGTTTTGGGATCTTGTCTTCACTTGCATATGTTGTTTATTTTGTGTAACTAGCAAACAGAAAGGCTATATATAGTATAGTTTTCTGTTTACAAAAAGGATATGAGAGAAGCCTTTCAAAATATTTCACATGAAATAGGACAACCACCATAAAATCTTGTAACTCTGATTTCACATTCTTCTTGTTTAAGCGTGAAAGTGAGCTAGCAATCAACATCCAATACAAAATATATCCTCCTAAACTCAACCTATCTACCATATGTGCAGATAATGATGAACTGACAATGAGAGTATTTTGCTATAAATACAGAAAAATCATGAGTGCGCTAACTATAATTTCGAGGGGAACACTTACAGAGCTTTCTTGAGTTCATTCTGCCTCTCGGCCCCTCCCCTTCCCTGGTAAATACCGTTGATATCACCTTCCAAAAGGTGATAAAATTTGTCTTCTATGGAAAATCCGGCGTCATTTCTAGATGCTTGTAGATCCAGAGCAACATAATTTTTCCTATTGCATCCAAATGATTCAAAACCATATGTTTGTTACACAATCTGACTTGCCTCCTACCCATCCTCAGATGATGCATACGACATTATATGGTGTCCAAGTCAGTGGTTGGTTCCATAAGCTTTTCTGATGCAGGTTGGAAGCAATAACCCAACCAATGCCAATATCATAAAGATCACAGGACAAAATTTTTATCACTTGAGCTATGGCTTATTACCACGTGAAGCTCAAGTTCAAACCTTGTAAGAGGTTGACATGACAATATCCTTCCTACTAGTTTCTATCATTACCAATAATCCCTGCAAGAACATGCACCACCTTTAAAATGATGAAATCTTTTTATGTCTCTGACAATTATTTATTTACCTGTGATGATAGGGACAAATTTTATCCAAGAATGGCAGTCGCCACAGATTCGCAGGATCTTCAAGATCCTTATAAAGCTACTACTCTTCTGACTACTCAAGACTCCGAAGGCAACTGCAAGCTTCTCGCTATGATAATATAAGAACTCTTCCTTCTCATTCTCACCAAAATTCTGCAGCACAAAGCTTGTATCATGTACCCCAACCCCCTGGCCTTTATTATCAATTCCTCCAACTTCTGTTGGATCTCAGCATGTTTTGGGTGTGAAGCATCACCTGCTGTGAAAGTATGTACTTCTTGGTCCAACTCAATCCAACTCATTGCATGCTCCTTTCTCAGTGTTGACTCCTTACAGAAGATTTAGTCTTAATCACTTGGACTAAGATGTGGGTTCCAGCATCCTGTGGATCAAGCTTCAATACATTCTCTTTGCGATTTCTATGTTTCTATGAATTTTGCACGCACTAAGCAAAGTCTTTTATATTACCAAATCCGGTTTTCCAACTTCTTTCGTAAGATTTTCAGCTTCATAAAGCTTTCCTGCTCGGTCGAGTAAATCAATCAATCATGCATAGTGGTCATTTGCAGGCACCATATTAAATTTACCTTTGATTAAAGAGAAAACTTGTTGCCCTTCCGAAAGCAGGCCACTGTTGCTGCATGCCAAGAGAACACTGGTGAAGATTTCATTGTTGGGTTCAAGACCTAAGCCTAACATCCTATTGAAGAGTTTGAGTGCCTCATGACCACACCCATTTATTGCATATCCACATATCATTGAGGTTACCGATACCAACTGTAAGTCCCCCAAGTTCTCAAGCACAGATTTTGCCGAAGTTATAGTACCACATTTTCCATAAGTGTCAACAAGGGCGTACCAACAAAGCTGTTCGTGTCAAGGCCTGATTTTATAGACAGGGCATGGATCAGCTTCCCTTGTTGACACATAGCTAGGCTTGAGCAAGCAGAAAAAACAGAAGATAGAGTGAAACAATTTGCCAGCACTGACTCGCGAATCATACAACCAAATTTGCACCGAGCATACTCTTCTCTTCCATTGTGCAGTTATAATAATCGTCCAAGTAAAAATATTTGGCTTTGGGAAGAAACCAAACACGTTCAGAGAACTGTCAATTAACCGGCAGTAGAGTACATTGTGAGAAGTGAAGTCTGGGCGTGAACAGAAAATTCATATCCACACTTAATTGCGGGTCCGTGAATCTGTTGGCCTCTCCTCACCCTCAGCTAAATTCCCACAAGCAATAAGGACGCTTGCAAAAGTAAACTCGTTGGCAAGAAAACCATCGTTGACCATGCGCATGAAAGTTTCCAGAGCTTCCCTATCTTCACCATTTTGGGTGCAGCCCACAATGAAAGTGGTTAGCAAAACCATATCTTTCCTTTCGGTTCGATCTAAGATGAGTCTGGCTTCTCTTATACTTCCACATTTCGTATACAAGCTAACAAGAGCACTTACCGAAAAAGCACTTGTAGCTTCCATACCAAAAACAAGCAAGTGAGCATGGGCTTGCCGGCCTTCATGCAGAAGACCCATGTTCACAAAGGCCATAACAATGCTAGACATCGTATGCTCATCAGGAACAACCTTCTCAACCAACATTCTCCAATAAAGCTCAAGAACTTCCCAACTTCTCGGGCACCTCGCATAAGATTAAATAAGTGAATTCCATGCAACAACATGTCTGCTAAGCATTTTTTCGAACACCTCACGGGCATCCTTAATGCTGCCGCATTTGAGATAACAGTCAACCAGCTTGTTCCCCAAGCTAAGGTCAGGGAATCCAGATTCTTTCATGTGGGCATGAATCCTTCTTGCCAACGGAAAATTCTTCTCCACTGCGCAGCTCTTGAGAAGAGCGGCGAAGTATGATGAGGTGTTTTTTATAATAAATTATAATAATTTTTAAAAAAAATAAAACTAAATATTTTTTATAATATACATTATGATTTTATTACTATATTATACTTTAAAAAAAGAGAGTGATAATCTATTATAAAACCTTACAACTAATATGACTCTAAGACCTAATCAACTATAAGAAAATCATCCTGGAGGTGTAAACGAGTCAAACCCGTTCGCAAATTTTTTGCGTCGGCTCAGTTCATGCTCGTGCTTGTTAATTTTGTGCTCGAAAAAATACTCGGCTCGAAATAGATAAGCTCGTTGAACAACGAACAGAGTTTGAGCAAAGGAATGTTCAGCTCGATTTAGCTCAAAACTCGAATTTGATATGTTTAAACTCGAAAAAATGTTCAGTTTGGCTCGGCTCGTAAATATTATTAAAGTCACATTGAACTTATATAGTGTTTAAAATTTTTTTTGATCTTATATAAGTGAGCACAGAAACATTCACTAGGCTCGAACTCGGCTCAAACTCGGCTAGAACCAAGCCCAAACACTATAAATTTTAGATAAGCTCAGTTCGGCTCGTTTATATTAAAGTTTGGCTCGGCTCATTTTATATCGAGTCAAACTCAAGCACACCACTAGTCGGCTTGGCTCGGCTCGTTTACACCCCTACCTCCATCACATATTTTTATTATTTTAGGAATAAATAAGTACTTTTTTTTATAATTCTCCACAAACGTTGGCTCTAACCGCAAATTATTTTTCAAAAGAAAACTTGGTTTTGTTTGCCATACTTTTTATTGCCAGATGTCAGTTATGAATTTTTCTAAATTTTTACGTTTCTTATTATTATTTTATAAATTTACCATTTTTATTAAATAAGTCAATATATGCATTATAAATTTATAACTTTATAATAAATCTAACTCTAATATAATTTAAGCCGCAGATAATCCAATAATACATATATAGCATTGCCTCTAAAAGCAATCTAATCTAAATTCTTAATATAATCTAATAGTTATAT
>JAVDBV010070075.1:0-17714 GCA_032619315.1 Piper longum
TGCCGTCTGGGCCATTCCACCACAGTAGTGCCATTGCCGCCATCCCCTTCAAACCCCTCATCATTTCCACCATAACAAGTGCCGCCACCAACCCCGGCCGACTCGTTGCCGCCACCAGTGATCATCGAGGCCGTTGCCATCCTTGCCACCACCACCATTAGGTCCAACTCACCGAGCCAGTGCCAACCCATAGCCCCGAATTCTTCTCCAAACAATTTGCCAAAAAATAGCTAGGAAGCTGCTAGAAAATTGAAGAGAAGTGTCGAAAACTACTAGAAAACTGGATTTGCTGAAATATGCTGAATTCATCCAGTCGAACCCGATCAAACTTCGAATGCCACCGGGTACCAAATTTGAGTCTCGAGCCGCGCGACGAATCCCTAGTGGTAGCCGATTACGGACGACACGAGGTATAATTAACTTTGATTTAATTTCTTAAAGGTGATAATTATTAGCACAACATGCTATGATTAATGTATTGATGTGTTAGCTATTTTATTGTAAATAAAAACAAGAATTTCTTGATTGAATTGGGTTAAAATGAATGCTAAGGAAATAATTAGGTAAACTAAGTAAGTATCATAATCTAATGCAACATAGCGTATAATATCTTATATGGATTGAGATTGATGTATGGGGGATGTGAGTATGATTAATGTGTGTATGCTAAAAGATGTGTAAATGCATCATGAGTAGGCAATAGCTTTTAATTTGATATGTAGGTACGGAGTAAGAGCTCGCCGCCTAGGCGCATGGACACAATTGGAACTTCTACCAGGTCCGTTTAAGACTCGTTCCCCATTTTATATTCTATTCCATTTTATGTTTGTTTTATTACTTGCCGGATGAATTAAGTAGCGTTTTATCGAATCCCACTTAACCTGGGCAATATAATCAATTAGTTTTCCTAACTAATAACATTTGAGGATGAGATCCCTCAAGTTTAATTTCAAAAATAAGATCCACCGTAATTTGCCTTCAGGCATATGATATAAATCCATTCCCATACCTATATATAGTTTTATCGTGTTTCAGTGAGACGAGAGATTAGAAAACTGACTCGCACGTACTATAAGTGGGCACATGTGCTAGTCAAAGCGGGCTCTAGATTAGTGGGAGCGCTCTTCCATTCTCGAGGGATCCCAACAACTCCCGTTTTGAGTTCCTCACACCAGTATTAACAACCCTCAATGAAGAGATCCCTCAAGTTTGATTTTTAAAATAAGATCCACCACAATTTGCCTTCAGACATATTAGATATATCCCTTCCCAAACCTATATACAGTTTTATCGTGTTTCAGTGAGATGAGAGATGGAAAATCTGACTCGCGCATAATATGAGCGGGTGCATGTGCTAATCAACGTAGGCTTTAGATTAGTGAGAGGGTTGTTCCACTCCCGAGGGATCCTGGAAACTCCTATTTTGAGTTCCACACACATGAAGAAATGTGGACGTTTACAGGCAATGTTTAGTATAGTGCAAGTCCGGAGTTGTAGTTCAAAGGGTACTAAATGTGACTGCCTGAGAGTACTCAGCATTCGTGCTCAAGGCTAGGAGAATTATGGAGGAAAGGAAAGGGCTTAAGATATACTCTTAGTCTCAAGGGAGTAGGAAAATGAGAAATTGCCAAGGGAGGTATCATACTAGTCAGTTCGGGATGCTATTGGGTCTGCAGTCTGGTGGCTTCTCATTAGATGCCCATAGGAGTGTTCACAAGAAGTATATAAATGTTTCCTTTAAAATGAGTCAGCTCTCATTTGCCAGTTTGCTATATAGTTATATTTTTAGACCAGTAACACACGTTAATGATGTTTCTTTTATATATATTTAGGTGAGGATTAAATATTCGATATGCCGGCTTGGACGGAGGAGCACTGACCTACCTTGCACATACACACACAGATGCTCACCAATAGAATGTTTGTTTTGGCTGTTTTGATTTTTTTTTCATGTTATTATGAAAATGAAATTCTTGTTATGAAATTGCCTGACATAAAAGATGATATGATGAATATTTTGGTAAATAGAAATGGATAGTGATAACATGATTTGAAATATATATTAGTCTGTAAATTGAATAATAAAGGTGGAAATGAAAATTTGTAGGCGGGCCAAGATCCAATTAGAAGTTAAATGTGAATAGAATGAATAGGTGGGTTGAGACCCAAAATGTCGAGAATATTTTGATGTGGCCAAGTTAAGGAGAGACTCTGTCCATTTTATTTTAGAAATTTTTATTGCTTCTGTCATAATTATTTTGGTATGTAGACTGGTTGTCATGTCATCCATGTAGTAGCATGTTAGGGTTCTGTATATTCATTCATGCATAGCAATTAATATCTTCCATCTTGAGACGCCGAGAGTAGATCCACACGGGTTAGGTTCTAGTTGACTAACTTAATCAGGACATGTGACATTCTGATTCAGTTCTCGAGCAAACCAAATTCGGGGTCATAGTTTGGTATTAGAGCCTCTCTCGGTAGATTAAGTTGGAAGATATTGTATACATGATGTGTGTACAAAGATTGCTCCAAGTCCAACTAGTAGGTATATATTTAATTCCTTGTTGTCTTTGATTTACAGATTTCTCACCAATGGGTAGTGTGGCAGTATTTTTAGGATTGGACCAGTGAGTAGGGGTAATCATGGTAAGAACTCGAAGTAATCAAAGCAAGGCTCTATCGCCTCCTTCTCCTAGACAAGCTAGCCCTACTCATTCTCACAACGAGATGGTGTCTAGCCGACTGAAAGTCACAATGTCGTTAGGAAATCCTAGTGAGATAGGCTCAGTAAGTTGCCATAGCAAGAGCCGTCATAGTGGAAGCTATCACAGTGTTAGTAGCCATCAGACTAAAGTGGATGATTCCATTGCATGATTGGTAGAGGTGCAAATGCAGATGCAGCAGAGTCAGGAGGAATTCTAATGAGAACTATGACAAATAGCTCTCGCCATAGCACGAGGAGAGAAGAGAATAGTTGTGGATGACGAGGCACGAAGGGAGCCTGCATGGGCCTTCCGCCGATGCCTCCACCTCCACTGCTACATCAGGGGACCACTCCAATAATTCCACTGGTCACCCCACATCATGCTAGAAGGGGTACAGAGGGTAGTGGACCTGCAGGAAATGACAGTGGACAAATAGGTGCCCCAAGGTTTGGCAATACTCCAATTGGGTAGTATTGCCATTTCACAATTTAAGATTGGAGAACGATCAAATAGATCAGCAGGCCATAGAAATCTTGGATTTTTCCAATATGAGCAATTCGTGAAGAATGGAGGAAACCCATTCATGGGAAGTTAGATGTAGATGAAGCTTTCTTATGGATTTCATCAGCTATTGGCATATTACGAAGTATGACATGTCCAATGGAGAATTACGTATAAATTATTGTTGGAGCATTTTAGGATGAGACTAGAATATGGTGGGATTCAGACCTCCACTTTTACTGATAGGAAACCTCAGGAAGTCACATGGGATAAATTTACAGTTGAGTTTGATGGAAAATATTTTCCTCCTAGTGTAAGGAAGAGGAAAGAAAGTGATTTTTAGATACTTAGATAGGGACCCATGAATGTGGCACAGTATGAGGCCCGATTTAAAGCATTGGAAAGATTTGCATTAGATTTAGTGCTAACGGAATGACAAAGAGTCAAGCACTTTTATGAAGGTCTACACTATGAGGTTCGTGAAGCACCGGTTGAGGAGATTTCCGACTTTTGTGGATGTGGTGCGAGCTCCAAACAAAGTTGTGCGAATCTTGGCTACTCAACCCCGCCAAGACTATGATCAGAGACAACAATACCCTCAACCATATCAATCGGATCAGGGAACACAATAGAGGCATCAAATAGATTCTCCAGCTACAATGAGAGCCATGGATGGACAATTTCAAGAGAACAAACATCCAACATGTCAGAACTGTGGACGTTGTCACCGAGGAATATGTAGAGCGGGTGCAGATGCTTGCTTGCGCCAATAGCCAGCCCTTTCGGCACAGCCATAGTGACTAGTGCTTCCAGCTACCCCATTGCAATTACAAAGAGGCCACTAGAACCAAAGACAGTGATAGAGAGGCACTGGTCAGCGGTCACCGAGATAGCAACCAAGGGGTCTGAATTAGAGAGGAATGGTGGCTGCCCTGACAAGACAAGAATAGACAACTTTGGCACAGAGAGGAATACTAATAACGCCACCAGTAGAACTATCCACTTTGGCACCACCATGGGTAGTGAGGATGGACACAACCACAATTGCTAAAGTACTGGAGGATACGATAGACGAGGCAGGTATTCACACTTCCCACTTTAGATTTTAGGTTTAGTAGATATCGACAAGAGTGAAGCCTCCTTAATTGAAAATTTTGAGGAAAAAATTTTTATAAGGAGGGGAGGTTGTAAACCCCTTGACCTGAGTCAGGTTTTATAGTGAGAACCGGTTAGTTCGACTGCTATTCTCAGTCGAGTCAATTCAGAACATGCATATTGGGTCGAGGCCAATCGTGTGTTATGAACCACAAGGATCATGTGTACCCAAGTATATGATAATAATGTTAGTAAGATTGCAAGAGAATGAGTTATCAGAATGTATGAGAGTATGCTCATATTTTATTTATTTTTTTGAGTATTAGACCGTAGAGTAAGTTTTAGGCCAAATAACGTATTATGACACATTGCGGAGTAGTTTGGGTGGGTTATTAACTACAGAACAAGTCATTGTGATGTTGTGGTGTGTATTATATTTTATGGTGGATTTTTTAAGATTTGTTATCAATTAGTTATTATTTTTTACTAGAGTTGAGCCAAGTTTTAGTCACAAAACTTCCACCAAACTCACCCCGACCTTTTCTACCCCTAACCTTGATGCTACCTCCGGCCACTGCATCACGATCGATCGACGTCGTCAAGCCCCGTTGTCTCATCGCCTTGCTGCCCCGTGAACTACCAGCCACCGCCCGATCATGTCATCCATGTAGTAGCATGTTAGGGTTCATTGTATTCATCCATGCATAGCGATTAGTATTTTTCATCTTGAGACACCGAGAGTATATCAACTCAGGTTAAGTTCGGGTTAATCGCCCTAATCGGGGCCTGTGACATTTGTTCTAATCCGGTTCCTAGGTAAATAATATCGGGGTGTTACAACATAGCTAGCATTGGCAGAGGCCAAGCCAATGGTGGGGGTTAGGGCTTTGCACGAGCCAAGTTGAGTCAAGTTTCACCAAAGTCAAAATCGACTTCTTTGATAAACGAATTGAGTTTCGAGTTATACGATTTTAAGTCAAGCTATTTTAGTTTGAGTTTGAGTCGGCATAATCGAGTTCGAGTAGAGCATCAGTCTTCTTCGAGTTTCATCAACGTGTGTTTGAAGATCTAATTTTTTCTCTATAAAATAAATATTTTTAATTTATTTTAAAAAAATATAAATGATATTCTCCATAATTGATAGTAGTATAATAACTATTAGATTGTTTTGATTTAATTATTTTTAAGAAAAATATCATTTTTAATAATATATTATTTACGTATTGTTAAAGAAAAAAATTACTTAATGTTTATATTAAGCGTTGAATCAATTCAAGCCGAGTTTTAAGTGATTCCAGTTTTTTTGAGTCAAATCAAGTCTGAGTTTAACTCAAAATAGGTTCTATTGTAATCAAGTTGAATCGATTTTTTATGTTCAATTTATAGTCCAGTTTAAAATAAATTGAGTTTGAGAATAGTTGAGTTATAAAGACTCGGAAGCTAACTCGACCCGTGCCCAGCCCTAGTGGGGGGTGGCTGTATTTGATCGCCTCAGACCAAGGTTGGTCGATGGCAAGTGTGGCCATCACCATCAAAGTCTGACGATAGGTAGGTTGTATTTTAAAAAAAATCAAATCAAACCCTTTTAGAAATATTAAAGAAAGTTTATATTAATTTTTTGTAATTATACCGGGTTTTTCCACGGTCTGTAAATATTAAAAAAACTATCCTTATCCCATAAAAACTCTAGTCATATCTCAATGATTGAAAATCATTTTTATGAATAAGACGATCAAATACTTTAACTTCTTAATAAAATTAGGATGGTAATTAAATTTGTTTTTTAATTAAATTAGACTAATCTAAACTAGTTTAAGACCAAATGTAATTTATTTTAAATTGATTATATGCAGATAATATGGTATGTTATATTATTGATAGTTATTCATGAATTATTTGTGAAATAATCAAAATGTATATGAAAGGAGCAAAGCTGAGTGGGAATAGTTCAAAGGAATTCTCCCATTGTTGCTTAGGCCCCCTCTTCATTGCTAGTAATCCGAGGAGTTAGCTCTTGAAAATTGTAAGAAGTATGAATCTTCGATTACGTACCTTTCCAGCTAAACCAAGTAGGAGGCCTAGGAACAAGCGGCTGCTTCACAATGTTTACTAGCGACAATTGTATACATTCCACCCTTTAAACCTAAGGACAAAGATGGATGTCTTGTTAAGAGAAGATTGAGAGAGCTGGAATTGCTTCGGATGATCTTGTTTCATCTTAGTATAACTCTTAAATAGAAGAGTTCACTAGGATACCATATAAATGCATCCATCTCAATAGGCACATTCATTAAAGAGAGAATAGTGAATCCATCCAAAAGAACACATGAATACATCTCTCTTAAGAAATAAAATTGTGATCCCTGGTTGACTAATAAAGAGCATCCAATGAGGTTGTTTTATCCAACTAATATTTTTACTGATCCGATTAAATGAGTAAAATTTTTGAATACCGATTCTTATGTAATAGAATATTTCTCTCTCAGTAAATCTCAACCAACCTAATTTGAACCCAGCTTAAGATAAAAATTCTATTCCGAGAAGGGGGCCGAGGTAGTCAATTACACCTAAAGATGTAAATTTATCTTAACCGATTAGTGAGATTAATCTTTAAGTATGAATTGCATTCGTATAATATTTATATAATTCACGGTCTAACCTAAAAAATACTACAACCTCGTTAATTAAATTATATACTTCTCACTTCTCACTTCTCACTCATATAAATCTGATTTAGAGGTTTGTAAACCTAAAAATAAAATATAGATGAAATTCATGTTCAATTTATAATTTAAAATCATTAACAAGTGTAATTTTATTTACAATAGATCAATAGTAAAATATTATTTATATTATTAATCTATTTTAATAATATAAATTAGATTTACAGTTTTACTAACACTCTCAATATGTTTCCTTAGATAAATAGGTTTTGTAATGTCTATCCTCATTTTCGGGCAAGATCTGTATTGAAGTAAACATTGGTATGTATTTGGGTGGAGTTAATAATAATTTTAGAGTTAAAAAAAAAAACCGAGTTCAAGATCTTGGATATTTCGTGTCGAAAAAATGATCGTGGATAATTCGGAATCTGTTCTGATGAACACTCGCTAGTCGGTAATCGCCAACTAAATCGGGGGAGTTTCGCTACTCGCGAGTGCTGGGCCGATAGCCGCAAGGCTAAAAAATTGTACACGTAAGAACAGAGAACCACGTGATGGGAACCGAGATGAGAGGCCACAGTTGGAGTCACATGGGTCTCTTGTACAATTGAGAACATGCTACACTTCTGGATTGCCCTCTGTGGACTCGGCAAACAAGGAACTCTGAAAATCTCCTACCAATATGGTCCCTGCTGAGACTTGGAAGAGAAACTATGTAGCTAGTCCGCTCTACTCCTAGTGTTTGGCCTTTTGAGCGTGGAACACAAGAAATACGAAGAAATACCTTGGGCGTTGTGGTGGGTCAGACCTTATCCACATCTAGGTACGCGTGGTGGTCGTAAATTGTTTTTTCCTTTATTTTATTCCGTGATGACAATGATTGGTACATCCTGTGTTCTATGATCGGGTGGTATCGAGACCGCCGCGGTTTGCCTGACTGAGACGAGATCGGATGAGACGAACATCCATTTCCTTTCTGAAAATCGCTTTTTCATTTTCTCCACCTTAAAAGTTGGAGCATTTTTTTCATAAAATTTATTCATTTTTATAAGAGTTCTTCGATTAGCATTAGATAAAAATTTTAAAAATAATTAATCTTATTAAGAGTAGCTATATTGAATATTGAATATATATATATATATATATATATATAATATTAAATGATTATTTCATATTTAAATTAAGTATAATTACATAGAAATAGGAGTATATAACAATTATGATTATTTATAAGTGAGACACATATGTGTTCCTTAATATGTAATTAATTTTGATAAATTTTCTTAGAACTTTGTTATATTACTCAGTGGTGAAAAAATTAGGTCTAATTATTGCAAAAGTGAATTTTTTCATAATGACAAAACTAATGCAAAGATTAAAACAATAATTTGATGAAATTTAAATTAAAGAAATTTTTATTATAAAGAGAGTTTTTTTCGATATTACTTGAAACTAAGAAAATCAGGCCTAATTACTCTAAAATGGGGGGGAAATATAAATTATTTAAATACACTTAAGACTAAATTTATTTTTTATTTTTTGAGAATGAGGGTAGAACTTATCTAACGAACTTGTAGCGATCAATAGTTGGACTTAGGAGTGTTAACAACTCAATCGAGCTCAAATTGGCTCGATGTTCGACTCACATTCATTCGAGTTAAAGTTCAACTCGACTTCATTTGAGTTGAAGCTCGACTCGGATTGAGCGAGCACGAGCAGGACTGCAACTCCATTTGGCTTGACTGAATATGAAAAAGATACATAAAAATAATACTCGGACTAGCTCAAGTTGTAAAACCCTTGCTTTGGGTTATTGTTTTACCCGTTTATTGCTTTGCCCAGTTTAGGGAGTCGGTTTGAGTCAGTTGGAGCCACACTAGCTTTGAAAATATGAGTATGGGCCCAAATAGCCGTATTAACATGTTATGGAGGCTAAATATATCCGATGTACACATGATATCTTCAATTATGCTACAATAGAGCATAAGTTATGAACATATACGTGAGGTATATAGATTTTTTTTTTCTTATGTTAGCCTATGGTTTTAGAACTATATATATGTTGTTACAACATTTAGCATCTGTTTAGGTTTATTTAGGGTATCTCTTTTGCATCCATCATAAAGATTTCGTACCACTGGATTGCCCTTGTGGGACGAGTTTGATTTGAGTCTTAGATCTTTGTTTGATCGAATTCAGGGTTTCATTACCTATTTAGCTTTCTTGCATCGATTTCAATTCATACAACCACTTTTTAGGCCTTGAGCCACTTTCGACTTTTATCGGCATCGATTTGAATTTTCTATATATATATATATATATGTATATATATATATATACATATATATACACTCTAGGTGGACCCCACTAGACCCCCCAATCACCCAAACGTCTAGGTTGTGCCAAGTCGTGAGATCAGATTTTCGACCCAAGCACTGCCTCCAATATGAGCTGCCACCGTCGAGCTTCTAGCCCTTCTTCGGCCAATGGACTGGTACCACCATGACTGCCTCGCAGCCGGCGATGGACACATGCCCATATCCGGCCCGTTTGCCACCGAAGACAATGTTTTCCTTGCAGGTTTCCACCGTAACCACCGTCTTTCTTATTTGGTGCCGGTGAGCCTTCTCCAGCAAGGCCAACTACAAAAACAACTTACTTTCGGTGAGATCTACCATGGCTGCAATCACCACTGGGAATTCGCAAATTCTAGGCGTTGTTTCCATCACCTTTCAGCATTTTCCGGCTAGTCGCCAGCCAAACACCACCAACCATCACCCCAGACAGCTTCCCTTGGCCAAGGTTGAATTTTTGAGACCACCCATGTACCCCACCGTACCCGTGATCACTGATGGCAATGTCGCCTAACTCAAAGGCTATTTTGCCACTTTTTGGTCATTTTCCGGCGACGGGTACTGCAACCAATTTGGTATTTGTTTGCCCTATTTGTGTTCCCCTTATAGCGCCTGCGTCCGTATACTGACTTGTCTTGTTTGTGTCCACCAGCCATTTCTGGGTCCACTGAATCCTGCCCAACTCGACTCGGTCGAGTTCAGGCAATTGACTTCGCCAAGTTGACTTGGCTCGATTCAATTCAGCTCGCCCACTTAACTCACCGGACATTTCTTACTCATTTTCAGCCCGTTGTGAGCCGTTTTTCAATCGATCTCACCAATTCGTGACTCCCTATATTACATTAGGTGCACATTCATATTATCTAGCATATATTGATGTTATGAGTGTTATTTATTTATTTAGTCATTCATTCATTATTGTTTATTTCTTTTTATTAATATATTTGTCGTATATGATGCATATTTATATGATTATTTATTATTATTGATAATATATTTACTTATTAATATTAATCTTATTCATGTTCATTAAATTGATTTATTTAACTAATTATTTATTTATCTATTTTTTATTAGTGCGTATGTTATTATTTATTTGTATTGAATTATATATTCATGCATTTGATATCGATACTATTATTATTCATGATTAATTAATATTAATTACGAATTAATTAATTAATTTTTTGAATTATTATTTATTTATTTATTTATTATTTTTGCGCATGTGTTGATATTTACTTACATTTAGTCCTATTTTTAGTTATGTTATTTATATTACTATTGATACTTATTATTTATTAATTTTCTTAATGCTATTTATTCTTTATTATTTTTAATATTGTTCTTTTATTTGTTTGACTTATTTTATTTATTTATTTGTTTATTGTTTGTTTGCACATGTTTCATTCTACAAGACGTGTGTTTAGTTATAGTTTTATATTCATTTGTGAATGTGATATTCTATATAGAGTTAGTTTTTTACTTAGTAGTGAGTTCTAATATAGATTTCGGAGTCTATGCTCAGTTGTAGATATACTCATGCACTTAAAGCTTGGACCACATGTCTCTTAGGATGCATTAAGTGACTATTTTATCGGACCCTAGTTAACACGGGGCATTTAGATACATTTGAGTTTAATAATTAATAACTCTCGAGAATGATATCGCTCGTGTTGTTTTAGAACTTAGCTCCACTTCATGTTGCTTCTTAGCCTACTTACATGATTCCTTTCCTAGCCATATATATATAGTCTTCATCGGATTTTAGTGAGCCAAGAGATAATGTATTTGACCTTGCAAATACCGTTTTGGGGGATCCTAATATTTCTACGCCTTGAGCTTCTTCACATCTGAAGAAGTGTAGAGTAGACGAGTATTATTGTGAACAATATGTATCTATACTTGTGGTGTTAAAGGGTACTAAAAAGCGATTGTATGAATACTTAACTTTTGGTATATTTATTAGGAGTTATACGGAGGTATTGAGGGGGCTCAAGATGTTTTTTCCTGAAAGTGGACTAATTATTGCTGAGAGAAGTATTTGCAAGTGCGGTTGCAAACAACCCCAAAAAATCCGTAAAAATCTCAGCGTTCTTTAATTTTGTTACAATAAAAAGATTCAACGAATTACACCCATTTTTCTCGACTAACGTTTCTTCAATATTTGATCCGATCACCTTCTGGATTATGGACCTGGTAGTGGGCTTGCTCTACTCTACTTAATTGGGCCTTTTCGTAGGATATTAGTCTAGGGCTGAATAATTTGGGCCGAATATATGTGCATACAATAATATTGATGGATAAGAAACATTCTATAATAATACATACAATCTTATTTATTAATTTCAAAGGGAATTGTACAGTTGCCAGAATTGTATATCCTTGATTTTTTTTGTACAAATTTGTCGCTTGAAAAAATTTTAAATTTGATTTATAATATAACAATCTTCTTTCCTTAAGATTAACGTATACATTTTTTTTTTATAAATGCCCATTTTATAATAGGAAATATTTTTTGTTAGTCTTTTTAAATAAGCCCCTGTAAGCCTTTAAATCACAGGGGGCATACTTCTCATTTCTCTCGCCATGAAATTTTTTCTTTAAATTGAAATATATGGAGACGAGGTTTGATCTCGGCACTCAAAGTAAGTTTTAAGTGGATGGGCCGCGCCTAAATCTCAGAAGCACCCAGGAGCCCTATGGAGGAGCCATGCACTTACTTCACATGGGCCTTTGGGAGCAGCTCCATTTTTCTATTCTAGAATCACTTCATGGTCCGGAATCAAAGTGAGGTTGGGCTATTTTGCTAATTTATATGTTTTAATTTAATTAAGCTCAAATTAACGGTAATGGGCCGGGTCACTAGTGTTTATCATCACACTTCGCATGCTTGCTGTGTTCAAAAAGCTTTTATTGAGCCTTACCATTTTTTATTACTGGATTGATATATGAATACTTTTCCAAATGATTACACATAAACTTATGAATTTTACATCTAAAATTATATAATTATTAATATGAATTTCTTGTAATTTGTAAGTGCACGAGACGTGATTGAGTAATATAATGAACGAGTAGATTATCATTTCAATCAGTCAATTAGAATTCTTGAACTAAATTATTTCAGAGAGAGAGAAAATAATTTTTTAAATTTTTATCTAAATAAATCTAATCTAAAATAAAATAAAAAATATATATTGCGCACTAGTCTTAGATTAGACCTTATTTTCTTTTTTATTTTATTTTAGATTGAAATTTAGTTAGATAAACTCTTAAAAATTTATTTTCTCTTGCTCTCGTGTAATTTGGTTTGAGAATTCTAATTGAGTGAATAACTTTTCTTTGTAGGAACAGTCTTTACTCATTTATTATGTTACTCGATTACGACTAGTGTACTTGTTAATTACAATAAATTCGTGTTAAATTTTTACGCCATTGTCGGGGACTAAGATTTATTTCTCAATTATTAGAATTGGATTAGTTGTTTAGACTGTTTTATTTTCCGTTCCTTATTTAATTTCTCTTTATTTTAGGTTGATCTCTTCGATGAGTGACCCTTCATCCATAGAACCACTTGAGGAAGTTAATCGACAGATAGAGAACTTTGGGCATGATAAAGAGAACCATAGTCCAATTGAACCTCACCATCGCTGAAAATGAAGGTGTAGTAGAGAATGTTTCACCTAAGTCTTTAAAAGGCTATACTATTAGGCCCTATGGGTCTCTAAAAAGAAACTTGCAATAAGTTTCACGGGTTTTTGTTAATCTAAAAGTTAATTTAAGGAATAAATCTTTCCTATTAACCTATATATAACTAATCAATATTATCTACGACCGATGTAGGATAAAATCTAACAACGCCCCTTCATATATCGGGCATCTCCAAAACTATCATTGTTTGACAAACTCCGTTTAAATTAGGCAGAAACTACGAAGAATACTTCGACAATCGGCGTAGGCAAACACCAAAGCCTACATGGCTCTGATCCACTTCGTAGGCCGTTTGGGCCCCCAATTAAGCTCTCATATTATTGTTAGGCCTTATGAGCCCCTAAAAGAAAACTTGTAATAGGTATTACGGACTTCTCTTTATATAAAAGTTAACTAAAGGAATATGGCTTTCCCATTAGCCTAACATTATAACATATACAAGTATTTCACTGAGTGGGATAGTCTATTGCATTTAGCTCCCGGTAATTTTAGTACCTCAGCTTGAACTCAAGCTGACTATCCTAATGATGATTAAGTAGATGACACAATTTCAAGGCCTAGCTTATGCAAAGCTTTCACTCCAACTTGTAACTTTCTTCGAGATTTAGGACATTTTAAGTGTAATGAATTGGCAAAAAATACTATTAGAGTTGGACTTTTTTTATTTTCATTGAGGGATAAGGATAAGAGATGTTTGATCTTTTTTATTTATCAGATCCAACACATTTAAGATCAATTAGCCAACATTTTTGGCAAAGTATTTTTGTCCTAGAATTACATAAAAAATGAGAGAGAAGGTTACTTTCCTTTTCCAAGTCAATATAGAGGACTTACATGAGGCATGGGGGTATTATAAGGGATTATTGAGAGTGTGTGCTCATCGTGGTTTGCTGAATTAGTTGCAAATAAAAATATTCTATATAGGTTGAGATCTTGTACTAGAAACATGGTCGATGCATCTTCAGTAGGCATCCTCGTGAAAAACTAACCATAGGAAGCCCATGAATCAATTGAGGAGATGGCAGCCAACTATTACCATTGGTCTACTGATCGTCATACAATAAGAACAGTGGGGGTTCAAAAAGTGGATCATGCTATTGGTGCACAATTGGTAGCTCTAAATAGACATATAGATACCATACAACTAAAACATTCAATGAATCGTGGTTTTAGCACAAGCAATCATCCTAATTAGAGTGTTAATCAAGTAATTAAGTGGCTTCTTCTTCAAATGCAGATCAAGCAAAAACCATGGCAGAATAATCTATATAACAATACATGTGTAATTATGGCCTATGACATATAAATACAAAATTTATTATTTTGTCAAGCCCATATTAGCCGGTTGAGTTATTACCGAAGCCCATAATGTGAACAAACTGCAATTGGACTAAGGTTTCGATAAATATGCGTCACCAGGTACGATCCACTATTTATAATTTCAAGCTCTTCAGCCCAAAGAAAATGATTGGAAAAAAAATAGAAGATGACTACACAAGGCAACCAATGCGGATGGGGACTGATAATAAATAGGGTGTAAATAAGCCGAGCTGAGCTGAACATATGTGTGTTTAAATTTAGCTTGATATAAAACGAGCCGAGCCGAACTTTAATGTAAACGAGCCGAACTTCGATGTAAATGAGTTGAGCCGAACTTGTCCAAAATTTATAATGTTTGGGCTTGACTCGTATTTGGCTTGTTTGTTTTCAAGCCAAGCTCAAGCCGAGCTCAAGCTGAGATCGAGCCGAACGAATGTTTGTACTTGATTTGTACTCAACTTATATAGGATCAAAATTTTATTTTCAACACTATATAAATTTAATATAATTTCAATAATATTTACGAGCTGAATATTTTTTCGACTTTGAACATATCGAATTCGAGTTTTGAGCCAAGTGAGGTGAACACTTCTTAACTCAAGCTCTGTTCGTTGTTCAACGAGCTTATCCAGTTTGAACTAAGTATTTTTTTAGCACAAAATTAACAAGCGCGAACTGAGCCGAGCTAAGCTAAACGCAAAAAAGCTCGCGAGTAGGCTTGGCTCGTTTATACTCCTATTAATAAACATTGATGTTCAGCCCACTTTTGGAAAGAGATACATGCACGAGCCCATGCACGTGAATTTTTAGTGGCAGCGTCTCTGGTACATATGGCTTGGAGTTGGACAAAACTAGGACACACGTACGTAGAGCCTTGGAGTCGGTAAAAATTAGAAAAAGCAGTAAACTTATTCATCAAGTTAAATTAAGTCTCATGGCTTATGATGAATCTTTCAAATTATAGATTTGTCATACCTCAAATCAGTACTCATGGGTACCGCTAGTAATTATGCACTCCCTATTTTCAATGAATAGAGCTTCTCATTTATAATTATGATTCACATAACAGTAGTTCTAAAATTAGGCTAGAACTCTTGTAGATTTAAGAACAAAATAATATGGTCTATCTATAGTTGATTGAGCTCGAGCACTTGTGAATTTAAGGCTTTAAGCCCTTTTTGTGTAGCAGGCTTAGTATGGTTTGGGTGCAGCCTGGATTTGGCTCACCATAGTAGTTCGGCTTGCTAGAGAAGTTTTGTTTGCCTCAACAGTTTGGCTTGCCTCAATTGTTTGGCTCACCTCAACAATTCAATTTGACTCGCTTCAACAGTTTGGATAGCCTCAACGATTCAGCTCTCTTCAACGGCTTGGCTTGGGTTGCTTGTGTAGACTGTCCCGCCTCGTTCTTCATCTAATTATCATTAGTTGTCAATCTAAGAATTTGATTATTATATTTCAACCCGGCTCATTAAAAGCTGTCATCTTCTTATTTGTCTACAAAAGTCATACAATACTTCATCTTGGAGCACGTGCAAGTTATTATTTTTGTTTGCATAGAGTAGAAGAACTAATTTTAAGGATTTTAGTTGTTCTTTCTACATTATAAGCTGTAATTTATGCCACTCATTCTGTAATCCTGTACTTAGTTGTTAATAATTAATAAAGATTTGTTTCAGAAGCAAGGGCGCCTTGGTGTAAGCCCGATCTTTGATTTTGCAAAGCATAAGCCCTCAACAAGCAAGGCAGCAACCCCCCCTTTTATTGAGTTTGTGCGAAAGGCAAAGGCCATACACTCACCATAATGTTGCTTAAACATCTAGCAATTACAATAGGGAACCACTTTTAAGGCAACAATGCTTATGATACTAACAATGATTTTTATCAACTACAAGTGTCATTATTAGAGCTATGACTGCAAAGGGGCAAGACTCCTCTAGAAGTGCATCACAACAATAACCATCCTCTTCTCCTACTACATATGTGTCAGTGATTGATGTGAGTCAGTTAATTGATGTACCAATTACAGAACATGTTGATCAAGTAGCTTTGAGGCAAAGCTGTTAATTTAAGTAATCAAGCACTTCATGTTCTTCAAGTGCCACCGTGGCCTACTTATGATGCTAGGGGACATCCCTACAAAGGGGTGAAGAGATGACTAAACAAGCTTCTCCTCCCACACCGCCTATTGCATCATAGGGAACAAATGCCACTACTACATAATTTCATTTTCCATACACAGTTTTGACACCGACACTCGTACACCAATTCAACAAAATCACGTAGGTGCAAATATATTTTCTATGCCTTTTCATCAAGCTTTGCCTCATGGGACACACCCCAATCAAGGATTTTTTTGGTCTATCTTGGACTCCTTACCATTTCCACCATATAAAAGTCAACCTAAAAGTTCCTCCTACGCACACCTTACTATGCTTCATCCTCCCTATCCGATTCCTTACACCAGTGTTTGACCCGAATATGGGATTGGTTATCACCCATATGGTGTTCCTCCATGCGGGACGCCGCAACAAATACATCCTTCAATGCCTCCTTTTCGTTTATTAACACCTCCAACACCAGCTTTGGTACTTCCAACACCTATGATAACATCAACCAGTGTTTTTACTATACCACCGATCATGTTTGCATATGCACCAGTCACTCCTATGCCGTCTCTAGACCCAATAGCATCACCGTTTGTAGTTGATGAAAAGTATGAAGAGTTTAAATCTATGATAGTGGCCTTGCAATTATTGATGTGGAATTTATAACGCAAGTGCACGTGTCGAGTCAAGTAATAAAAGTGATAAGAAAGTATCGTCCCACGAGGAATTAGTTATAGAAATTCTCAATTACCAAAAATAATTTAATTAATTATACTTAAATGAAAACAAATTCAAAGAGTAATTAAATTGTGAATTACGACTAAATTAATCTAAAACTGCAATATTTAAATGATAAATTAATTTCAAGACGACAAACCTAGGATTTTCAATTTCACTTAGTGCTCTATATGATTAAAGTTATAATTTTTACGTATGAATTGCATATTCGAATCATTAACCACGGGAATTAATTATTTATGACATCTCTTAGATTCACCATAAACTTATCAATCGCACCCAATTTCTATATCTATGAAATTGTGTATGCAAACTGATACATTAAGTTCTGCCCTTAACAGTTACCCAAGACATATGAGTATATCTCTATCTCATATGTAAATCACCTAAAATAGATGAACAAAGGCTATTTTATTCAATGACAAATCTAATCTTTCTATCTCTATACAAGATTAAATCTCTAAATCAATCAATAGGTGGTCAATCTATTGATAGCATTAACGAATAGAATAAAAT